>CALYBW010000208.1:0-59605 GCA_944452665.1 Stenoptilia bipunctidactyla | reverse complement strand
TCAGCAGCTTCGCGCTGAGTTAATGTTTTATTACTTATGTCAATGAGACAAAGTTCCATTTGACGATCAGTATAAAACCTATATGCGCGCCCCCCAACTTTCCTTCTCATTAACTTATCTCGTGTGGTCATTTTCTAGAACAAAAAAGTTGGTTTTTAATTATGGTCCAAAAAAACGTTAGGACTATAGTTGAAATTAAAATATGAAATTTTAATTTCTTTTATTTTACAATTGATAAAAAAACGACACAATAAACACTTATTTTGATAATTACCTTCAATTAAAATCCAACTGAGAATCTGTTAATGCACTTAAACCAATATTATTAAACATAAGTTTACTACAATCACAACCGCCGTGTAAACAGGTTCTTCTCGCGAGCATCAAATGACACAAATCCATGACGCCACCTAGCAAATACACGTAAGAACTAATCACTGCATTCGCTCAACAAACGAAATAGTACAAAAAGAATAACTAGATGTCGTTCCCTACCTCAAACCAAAGGAATTTATTCGTGGAGTTTGCTGGACTAGAGTTGAGACCCTGGACCATAGTTGTGTAGGTTTACGGTATTCAATTCGCAAGGAAGGTATTTTCTTTCAGCATACTTGGTTTTCGGGCAATGATGTGCCTCAACACATTTTAAACTTTGAATGAAACGGTGTACTGAGTCTCTTTTATCCGCATATTTCATGGCCTTGCGATCTCCTACACGAGCTTCGCGAGGAAATTCACCGGTTTCAAAAAAATTTTTCATTAAATACTGTACTCTATACTTTTTTATGCCAAAAATATTAAGAAACTTTTTATGACAAATTGGCACTTTTTTTTTGTTAACTAAAACAGAATAATAATTTATAAATTTTTTCTTGCCTTCAAATTCCGATGTTCTTTTTGTCTATTGTATTGAACATAATTTGAACAACATAACATCTTGATCAATCTTTGTAATACTGTTTTTTTGGTGGGTGTGGGCGCTAGGGTCCTTACAGGCCACTTGTCACCAGCTGAGATTGAACCCACGGCAGATAGAGGTGCCTGAGATAGTTGGTCGGCTAGCTCTTTCTCAGGTCGTGGGACCGTTTTGGCTCAGTGATGGGAGAGAGGACAAAATTTATGAATAATGAGCGCCAGTCCCTCTCCACATACAAACGAGAAGACAGATATACTAAGAAATCAAACAACGAATACAGAACACAGTTGTTTATTGAAAATTACATTCAGTCACTAAGTAGCACTTATTGAAAATCAATTAAACTAGATTAACACTAGATAATGGTGAGAGGTTACATTATAGGCATAGTTATTCTAACGGTAAAAAGAAGGATGACGAGGGCATACCTTTGTTTCCTTTTGGGTTAGATGTTTGTTAGGGAATATGGACCTGCTTCCGATAAAAGTTTGAGAGCTCGGCAATGGCGTCGTCAGGCCAAGATTTTATGAACTTTTCCACAGAACATTCACGAAGACATTGTAGGCTGCAGATTCAGGAAACCATCCTTGTTCACAAAAAGGAAATACTGTAGAGGAACACTGTAGGTGAAGTTGAAAGTACTCCAGAGAATATTGTATTATATTGTATTAGAAAACCATCACAGGAAACATTGTAGGCGTAATAGAAAACCCTGTAACAAAATAAATGTAATCAACACCCTATGTTACAGCTCAAAAACATGAAAACTAAGATAAATATGACCACGTGAGGGTCAGACACGATGAGACTTACCAACGAAGTGGGTTTCCTTTTTACTTTATAGCACCATGGGGAAGATGGCGACGGATCGCTCCTGTGGGAAACGAGGCTGGAAGAAGAGAAACAATATCCATGTAATTACGGTCCGCCATCACGCTTACCAAGAGAAAGCCAAACTCAATAACAACAATACTTACGAAATGTTACCAATGCATAATGCATTAAATTAATGAAAAAGATAGCCCACTGGCTAATGAGGACCGAATTTCCTCACATAACGGGGTTACTCCGGCACTCCTCCTTGCTCCAATCTTGCGAGCCGGAAAAGAAAGCCAAATGGCCGCGACCGATATCTATCGAACGCTCCCCAGTCTCGTTCACTCCCGCTCACTCAGGTGGAGAGATTCGGAACTAAAGCCCAAAAGGTGGCATAGATTATATAAAAAACTAACAATCAATAACAAGGGAACGAGGGCCCTAAAAAAAAATGTTACAGTACCCCTCTTCCTCCGGAAGAAAAATTTTAAATTGAGAAACGGAGTTTGAGATTGAAAATTTTTCTCTGCAAGTCCCCTTGCAAACTCACCAATACTCAACGAGACGGAAAACTAGTATATCCTATCTCTGGTTCAATGGCAAAAAGGAAAAATAAACTACATTATGAGTTTAATAACATAGACAAGTTTGATCGTGCAGACCAACTGACTATTAAACCAAAAGATGCAATAAACAACTATTACAAAAGAAAAAAAAACAGAACGCCTTATCTGTCATCAGCTATCAAAGGACAGGACTTACCTTCTAGACTGGGCACCTGCTCGTTCACAAGCTGATGGGAAAGCGAAAGAAAAAAAAAAAATAAATAGAATGACCAACTGTCATCTACTCATGTAAAACAAACAAAGAGACAGGATTTACCTCCTAAACCAGTACCTGCTCCACATGTATAGAGATAAAATGACCTTATCCGTCATCTACTCTTAACAGAAAAAAAACAGAATGAAAAACCTCTGCCAGTTCCGCAACATGATGGAAAAAAAGAGGTGGAAAAACTTCAACAACGGAACTACGACATAACTTGTAGAACTAAACACTTAACATCAACACACACCTTCATATTCAACCCAAATCTATACCTACACCAACTTATCAGTTACCCATTATAACCTACACGACCTAAGCTAGACCATAAACAAAACCTATCCTAAACACAATCTTAATTCTAATTCGGGAAACAAAACTAATCCTCAACATAGTCTTAAATTCTAATGCTGGAAACAAAACTAATCCTCAACATAGTCTTAAATTCTAATGCTGCGCAGCACAAAACAAAACAAATACCTGGTTTAATACCTTTTCAGATTCATGGCATAAACAACAAGTATATGAATATTTACATATCCACTTGGGATTTCCAAAAAAAACTGTTAAACAGGGTTATTTTATACAAACCATCCTCATGGGAATAAATTTATTACTCTAGTGAGTAGGCACCTTGCTGACGAACGTGCCATCAAGCATATCAAGGATTTTAGAAAGGATGCCCTGTAAACACAAGGTACAGGGCTAGGATCCTGAGGATGAGCATTTCATACACTCAGGTATCAAACAAGAGTCAACTATGGACTAACGCACACTGTGGATGAGCACACAGGGCTTATACAAACCATGTCCATGAGAATAAGTCAATACCTCAGTGGAACAGGCACCTTGCAGGTGAACGAAGTCAACTAGCATACAAGGAAAAAAAAGGAACCACACCAAGGGGCTCTAAAGCACGCCGTGTAAGAAAACACAGGGCCAGGGTACTGAGGAGGAACATAGCCATACAACTCAAGTACCATGTTTATCTCTATCTAAGAGATCTTTAATATGAAAATTACCTAGAGGTTTTCCCTCCAAGGTTTTTAAAGAATAAACCAGGGGTGACAACTTCTTGTCAACTACACACCGTTCATATTTAGGCGATAATTTAGCTGAGAAAAATTTAGGTGCACTAGAGAGAGGAAAACACCTTTTATAGATAATTTGACCAACTTCAAACTGTAAAGGTCTTTTTCTCAGATTATAAAATTGCTCATTTCTCCTGTAGGAACGGTGTAAATGGAACTGAACCTTCTCATATATATCTCTGAGTTTAGGCAATTCAGCAGCAAAAGGTTCAGAGCTCACAACTACTGCAGAACCGTCCAAAGGGGAATGAGAACCGTATATAGAACCGTCCATGATTATCTCACGACCGTGATTCAGATAAAAAGGTGAATATTTAGTACTTTCGTGAACAGAAGAATTTAAAGCACATTGTATCTCATGGATGTTCTGATCCCATTTACGATGGTCAGAACGCACGTATGAGGCAATAGCCCTAACTATATCTCTATTAACACGTTCACATTGGTTGGTCTGGGGAGTCAAAATCGAGTTTTAATTTATCTATAAGTTGTGTGAAAGTTTTGAAATTACCCCTATACGCTCGGTACCAGTCCAGGGCTGGTCCATCCAACAAATCAATAAAACCGTCAAAAACAACTTGGGTAGGGATTTGTCTGCTCAACCGTAACTCGTCAAATCGATTGACAAAAGCGCGAACACAGGAACTACCATTAAATTTCAGGTTTAGAGAAAGCAAATTATATTTCACGGACGAATCCCGAATTATAGTCCGATGACCCCTACAACACTTAGTATCCTCAGCCTCTGATTCTGAGGAACTGTCAGAAGCCCCTTCATGCTTAGACAAACATTTGACCAAGGAAGCTCGTAAAGATAACAGGTCAGCGGAAGGTTTATCTATTCTCGCTATGCGTTCCAGCAGGTAATTTACCCTACCTATCCAACGAGAGTGCTTAGTCCGGTCACCTGAAGATAACAAGGAAAGGAGTTCACTTACCTTCGGGGTCAGAGCCTCGAGCTCGCTATCAGGATCTGCTACTACTACACCAGGTGAAAGCCTGATACTACCTCGCCGTGCCAAACTTATTGATTTTCTAAGGCATCTTCGTAACTCATCACATGTATCATCAGGACTAGCTGGTATATTCCAGATATTAAGCTCATGGATTAGCTCATCCTTTAATAAAAAGTTCACGTCGCAACCGATCGACATTCTGAAATTGGCATAGAAACAGATGGTCAAACAAACAGAACCCAAAAAAAAAACAAAGGTATTCCTTGGCCGAGTTAATTAAGTTAGGATGAGTATCAACTCTCCTTATATATGCAAATATAGTTTAATATTAGAGTTAATTTAATTTAGACCGGTATTTAAATTTACAGCATTAACAGTATTATGTAGTTATTTCAATTAACGATATCTCACACGCAGTGACAATACAAGCGCAGGGTTGTTATAACAATGGAAATCACACAAACTATTTTAACGAGTACCTTGCAGGTTTATAAGACTGCGGTATTTAGTTATCAAAAACTCTTAAATAAAGAACATAAAAGGTATGTCTAACAAGGGCATAAAAGAATTATACTTCCTATTTACCATTTAGTATTATAGTACAAAATTATCAAAAACAAGTTGCATACAGTTTTATAAGACTGTACACAAGTATCTTAACTTAACACTTCAAAGAGTATATTACAAATTCTAAACAAAATAAACATATAAACATGTCCTATAAGAACATAAAAAGTATAAAAGTTACTAATATGGCATCTAAGCTTTACATGAAATAAGTTCAAAAGTAATGATAGCTTTATAAGGCTACATTCAATTATATTTGTATGCCATACAAGTATATAAACAAAAGAATTATGACATTATTAAAGTTTAACAGAAAACCTCCAGGAGCGACCTACAGTTTTATTTTATAGACAGATTTTACCAAGCTACATCAGACTCCACAAACAAAAGTAAAAGAATTAATTCACCAATTAATAAGTAGTTAAGTATAACAAGTAGTATTATTGAATTGTTGAGAATATATTTGCAAATGCAGACTACAAGTTTATAAGATTGCAGTATCTAGTTACTTATGACTTCCCATTAAAGAACCTAAGAAAACAAAACAAATAAGTATTTTGTTATTTCAAAAAAAAAACATTGACAAGTATTGGAGTCTGGTACTACTCTAATTTTGAACAAATAGTTAGTTTAAATAGCACCTACAATATTCCCTAGTTTATATATTTAAAATTTTAAGTTGAATTATAAAAACTCAGATAAACAATATCAGTGCTACTAACAGCAGTGCACAAAACAACCAGATTATTAAGTAAATATTAACATCAAGACTTACCCAGGTTAAACAATTAGTAATTATTTACTTATTTTAGAAATTGTATTGCAATAACACCACATTAAAAGTTATTATTAAAACAAATTAAGTTTTCACTGACCTACTATGACAACAACCAATAAATTCCAACTTAAAGGATTTGTCCAATTAAAAATTGCCGAGGATAAAACCTATTTTAACATTTGATAAACAAATTAATGTTTTTACTTCAGGAAGAAAAAATTGCCCCCTTATACAAGTAGTATATAAGAGGTAGTAAAGTGGTATTTACTATTAATGCAAACTAAATGAATGACCTTAACAGAACATTCTTTTAAAAGTTATTGTTGTAAACAAGTCGCTTGGACATTAGAATAACAAAGTTACAATTATAAAATGATATATGGACTATAAGAGTGCCATCGATATAAGTAAATTACGATTAGATAAAGAATATAAAGAATTCTTTGGAATTATGAGACTTAGTTTATAAGTTTTACTATAAAATTCATTATAGAACAAAAGAAAGCTACTATAGACTTCCTAGGATATCTGTTCTCTCTGAGCCCCACGTTGGGCGCCACTGTAATACTGTTTTTTTGGTGGGTGTGGGCGCTAGGGTCCTTACAGGCCACTTGTCACCAGCTGAGATTGAACCCACGGCAGATAGAGGTGCCTGAGATAGTTGGTCGGCTAGCTCTTTCTCAGGTCGTGGGACCGTTTTGGCTCAGTGATGGGAGAGAGGACAAAATTTATGAATAATGAGCGCCAGTCCCTCTCCACATACAAACGAGAAGACAGATATACTAAGAAATCAAACAACGAATACAGAACACAGTTGTTTATTGAAAATTACATTCAGTCACTAAGTAGCACTTATTGAAAATCAATTAAACTAGATTAACACTAGATAATGGTGAAAGGTTACATTATAGGCATAGTTATTCTAACGGTAAAAAGAAGGATGACGAGGGCATACCTTTGTTTCCTTTTGGGTTAGATGTTTGTTAGGGAATATGGACCTGCTTCCGATAAAAGTTTGAGAGCTCGGCAATGGCGTCGTCAGGCCAAGATTTTATGAACTTTTCCACAGAACATTCACGAAGACATTGTAGGCTGCAGATTCAGGAAACCATCCTTGTTCACAAAAAGGAAATACTGTAGAGGAACACTGTAGGTGAAGTTGAAAGTACTCCAGAGAATATTGTATTATATTGTATTAGAAAACCATCACAGGAAACATTGTAGGCGTAATAGAAAACCCTGTAACAAAATAAATGTAATCAACACCCTATGTTACAGCTCAAAAACATGAAAACTAAGATAAATATGACCACGTGAGGGTCAGACACGATGAGACTTACCAACGAAGTGGGTTTCCTTTTTACTTTATAGCACCATGGGGAAGATGGCGACGGATCGCTCCTGTGGGAAACGAGGCTGGAAGAAGAGAAACAATATCCATGTAATTACGGTCCGCCATTACGCTTACCAAGAGAAAGCCAAACTCAATAACAACAATACTTACGAAATGTTACCAATGCATAATGCATTAAATTAATGAAAAAGATAGCCCACTGGCTAATGAGGACCGAATTTCCTCACATAACGGGGTTACTCCGGCACTCCTCCTTGCTCCAATCTTGCGAGCCGGAAAAGAAAGCCAAATGGCCGCGACCGATATCTATCGAACGCTCCCCAGTCTCGTTCACTCCCGCTCACTCAGGTGGAGAGATTCGGAACTAAAGCCCAAAAGGTGGCATAGATTATATAAAAAACTAACAATCAATAACAAGGGAACGAGGGCCCTAAAAAAAAATGTTACATCTTTGTAGGCCTTTTGTAAAATTTCTGATGAATTAATTGTATATCACGCATTGTGAAAGTTATACAATTTAGAGCTTTTGTGTAACGTTCACATACTCGATCTGGCAAACTTTTCGGTGAATATCTGGAAAAAAATGGATCATATAATAGACTATTCAAAATATAAAGTTTAATGTACTTATTACTAGAAGATTGGTAGGCCAGTGAAAATGATGTTCTGACCTAAAAAAGACTATTCTAAAACTAAAACCCCAGTTCTAAGGTTTTTTGCCAAAGTTTATTAATTATAATATAGCTTGTAACACTCATGATTAGAAATTTTATGTGAATCGGTCCAGTAGTGTAGAAGATACAGAAGAACATCGGAATTTGGTAACATACATTCATACCCTTCTTTTCCTTCGCGAGGTCGGGTAAAAAAATAAATGTAGTAGGGATAATAACTAACACAATTACTTGTAGAATTCAAAATAGAATGCATACTGTGAATAAAAACTAATTTAGATTCTCCTACAAAAATCGAAAATATCAATATTTTGTCTACACTGTCATCTGACTGACAACCCTAGAGTTAAAATGGCATAACCTTACCTTACACGTTTGGCAATATTTACTTTCCATTTTTCGGGATCTCGTTTCTTTTTTCTTACAAATCTATTGTTCACAGGTGAGGGATGTGCATCCATGTTAAGTGTTTTCACGTTCCAACGAATTATTTAATACTATTTTAATAATACGCACACGGATCTCTATGACAACATCAACGCAGACGCCAACTTGACATAATCAAATGAACGCCTGTGCCAAAGGTGCTAAGGTAAACAAAACGGCCGCCTTAGGGTGGGGAAAGCCTAGGATTGTCAATATTGAATATATTTCAATATTTTTATGTTTTATTAGTGAAATCATAATTCTCAATATTATTCCAACCAAAGAGCTAATTTAAACGAATGAGTGATAAGTAATTGGTATATGTAACCTACTTTCTTGGTGGGTGAGGGCACGGTAGCTAGTGGTCACTTGCCACCAGGCCGGATTAACCCCAGAGCAGATGGAAAGCTTATAGATGGTAGCGAGGCAAGCTCTTCCTCGGTACGTGGATGGCCTACTCAGAGGTGTGAGAGGGAACGAAATTTATATATATAATGGGCGCCAGCTCCTCTCAACACACAAACGAGAACACAGACACGCTATGAAATCAAACACAAAAGTATGGAGCACAGTTATATTGAGAAACCACGGATTTACATTGATAGTACCAGATATGGTACAGCTAAGTTTAAGCTAATACATTTTACATTAAGATATAATACCTTGGAACTTGGATCTTGAGGTTGGTAGAAGGCTTTGGTTTATTAAATAGCTGTCGTCATGGACGAGCTTAAATCATCGTGTCTCTCGTCTCAATGCTGATGTCATTCCGGGGCGTAGAAATGGAATGGTGAAAATGCAAAGTCGGAGTGTGAGAAAAAAGAGTAACCATAAAAAAAAAACCCTGTAACAAAACACATGTAATTAGCATATGACGCTACAGCACCACAATACGGAAAATATGGTCACGTGGAAGATGGCCAAGGTGATACATACCAACAACGTTGGGTTTCTGTTACATATGTATACCTACCTAGCTATAAGTATTTACGTATGGTTATAACCAAGTTGTTCGAACCAATAAAGCAGTCCGTTATTGACATTCGTTCGTTTCACTCGTCTCTCTCGTCTTATATCCTCATACTCAACAGTGGCGACGTACCTACCCTCGTGTTAAATAAAAAAACAAAATGTCTGGATTAAATTTTGCAACCTTGAACAATTTTGATCATAGCCTGAATAGTTGGAAAACTTGGAAGTGTAGACTCACACAATGGTTTATCGCGAATGACTTCAGCGCGATAAGCGACCCGGTGGGAGTCAGAAGGCGAGCGGTTTTGCTTAGCGGACTCAGCGACGCAACATACAAGTTAGCGTCAGATCTAGCGCTGCCGAAGGAATTACAGGAGGTGCCATACGAAGATATACTGTCTTTGCTAGACGGTCACTTCACACCAAAGTCGGCGGGATTCAGCGAGCGGCACAACTTTTATGCAGCTACTCAGCTACCTACGGAGTCGGCTATCCAGTGGGCGGCGAGACTTCGCGGCCTCACCGCGTCCTGCCAGTTCAGCAATGTTGAAGATGCATTGCGGGATCGGTTTATTATGGGTATGCTACCTGGGATTGAAAAAGAAAAGTTGTACATGCAAGAGCTAACGGGGTTAACATTATCCAAAGCCGTCGAAATGGTGGGTAATATGCAAAGCGCGCGGGCGGCGGCGCAGTGCGCTGGCGTCACCGCGGCGCCCGCGGCGCCGGCGGCGCCGGCTATGGGGAGCGACCAGCTGTTCAAGATCGCCAAAAGTGAAAAAGTGCAGTGCCGTGTGTGTGTTTATACGAGCCATAAAACCGCGGAGTGTCGTTTCGCTAAATATACGTGTAAAAAGTGCAACGTCAAAGGTCACTTACGGCGAATGTGTAAAAAAGTTAACTATATGTCAACGGATGAGGTAGATGAGAGCAACGACGATGACGGTAAATTATTTAATATACGTTCTATTAAAGGCGAACCACTAACTGAAACGGTACAAATCAACGGCGTCGATTTGAAATTTGAAATTGATAGCGGCTCGGCAGTTACGGTTATGTCAGAAGACACGTTTAATAATAATTTTAAAAGCGTTAAAATCACCTGTTCAAAGAAAAATCTACTTAGTTACACAGGCGAAGTGCTAGGTTGTGTCGGATGTGCGCGATTGCCGGTTACCTGGCGAGGCAACACAAAGGAGCTAGACGTGTACATAGTGCGTCGGGGCGGTCCCCCGTTACTAGGCAGGGACTTCATGTCACAGTTCAAGCTAGAGCTCACTCCAGTGTACCAATGTCAAACCTCGAATTCAATCATCGACTCACTAGGCCACCAATATCCTTCTCTTTTTTCGGTTACCTTAGGACGGTTTAATAAATACAATATTAAGTTAATTTTAAAAGAAAATGCTCGTCCCATATTTTTTAAACCACGGCCGGTGGCTTACGCGCTTAAAGATAAAGTTGAAAAAGAACTAAACCGATTAAAACAAGGAGGGTAGTTCGTGGAATACACTTTCGCTCTTGTAAATATTATTAATTTTCAATGTATTAAGATTATATTAGTCAAAAAACGAAGTGAAATCTGGATAAGTGGTGTGTGATTCGTTTCATTAATTGAAGTCAACGCTAATTATTTCGTAATTTGTGTGAAATCTCCAGTGTTTGTGTCCAGGACTAAAAGTGCAACTAAAGAACTAAAGCGCATATAAACATATCTAGAAAACAGTGCTAACATAATACACGGTTAAAACGTATGTTTTGTCCGTAATAAACAGTGTTTAATTCGAAATATTTAAATACTTTCGTCATACTTACTTCTAATATAATAATAATAGCGCCATCTAGTTGTTATATTTTAAAGTTTTTGGTCGGAAATCAGAATGAACAAATGCAATGCGTGTGGCAAATTCCAATCTTCTACAGGTGGCGTTACTTGTCCTAAGTGTAACGGGAAATACCACAAAGCCTGTGTAAATTTAAATACAAGTACAAATATTAATAAAGACTGGATGTGTCCGTGCTGTAAAGCTAAGTTACCCAAAAATGGTAACGCTAATACACCAGTGAGAGGTTCGAACAATGACAACAGTACGTGTACATCTCCCGAGAATTCAGAGAAAACAACTTGTTCCCAAACAATGCCACTATCAGAAAATAGGTCTGATTTATTTTGTGATCTAATATCTGAACTTGTTACGGAAATACGCCTATTTAGGAAAGATATACAGAACACTCGAAGTGATATATTAACTATACGCCAGGAATTGAATGAGATAAAAAATGCTCATAAATTATACAAAGAAACCATGGAAACTATTAAGAATAATAATATCAAAATTTTAGAAACGTCTGAACAGCAAAAAACTAGAATAACTGTCTTAGAAGCATCCCTAGCTGCTGTTAAAAGGGAGCTCAGTGATAATAATCAGACTTTACTTAGTAATGACCTTGAAATTATAGGCATACCTGAGACCAACAATGAAAATTGTATGCACCTTGTCGGGTTGGTAGCCTCTAAGCTAGGCATCACTGTGGACGAGACAGAGGTGGCGAATGCCTACCGAGCTGGCCCGCGTCACCTCCAAGCGACGGACGCGAGTGGAGCGCGTGTGCGCCCGCGCCCCCTGGTGGTGCGCTTGCTGCGGCGCACTACTAAGTACCGAGTGCTGCAGGCCGCGCGCGTGCGGCGCTCGCTCACCACTGCTGATATGGGCTTGTCGGGGGAGCCTACCAGGATGTACGTCAATGAGCGATTGAGCAAAGAAAATCGTATAATTTTCAAACAGCTTAAGGATGTGGCTAAAAAGCACAACTGGAAATATGTATGGTCTAAGAACCGAAAGATCTTTGGACGCGAAGCAGAAGGGAAACAAGCGCATTATTTTCGTGATGAGGAGGACGTCAAGCGTATTTTTTTATCTGAGGTTGATGTTTAGGGCTATTTGTCATAATGAGTTTATAAAATACCTTTTTTGTAAACAAATAAATTGTTTTCTTTTGCTTTATTTCAATAATAATCTGAGAATCTTGGTAGTTCTTAAGAAAGTAACTTTTTTACACATCTTTTCAAAATTAAAAATACAGTATAAATATTTGTTGAATTTGTTAATATTGGTTTTTGTAATTAAATTACTTAACCATGTATTCTTTTCTGCACATCTTTCAACATTTTACTCTGTTGCATTTGTTGGTTGCAGGATTCCAATTGTTACAAATAATTGCTTTTTATATATTATTGTATTCCTTAAAGGTTATAGTGTCATTGTATGCGTTTTGGCACTCCAGCACATACACAATATTTTACACGTTTATGGTTTACACGTTACAAATCTCACATACACACTCAGTCAAGAAAAACATGACACATTTTATTTTTATTTTAAATTATTATCTACTTTAATAAATTATTATAAACTTAAATATTATGCACTAATATTCGTTTTTATTTATACTTTAATTTTGTATCTTATATCATCAACGTTTTATATTATAACTAGATTACATCAATGTTACAAGTTGGAATCATTATTTTTTTATTATTTTGATTATACATGTTTTGTGCTGAACACAAATATTTATTATGTTTATATTTATGTAAATTTCGTTTGGTTATTTCTTTATAGTCTCAGATTGAGTCAATTGGGGTTAATTTTCAACATAAAGATACACTTTTTAAAATGACTAAAAATAATTACTTTAAGTTAGCACTCTACAATCCCGGGTCTTTAGGTACGGGACAAGATGATTTTTTGATAGCCATGGACATGCACAAACCAGAAATAATTGCTATTGTAGGTGTACACCCCTACAAACATACGTGTCTGCATACACAATCTATATGGATATAGGTTAAGCTTTTATATAGTTCCTAACAGTTGGGGAAGTGCGTCCCAAATCTCTCATTTTATATCTTCCACGCAGCTCAAAAAGTACCGTGTTGACGCGGCACATTAGCTCGGGGCAAATACGTAGTCTTGCAGCAACAGAATCACCATTAGGGAATTCAAAGCCTTCGATTCTTGGTCTTGCCTCTGCGGAAATAACATCGCGTGGACCATGTCCTAACAAATTGGGTGTAGGAACAGAACCTGCAGGTATTAATGCTGCGGGCAATGGTGGTATTTCTGGGTCTTGGTCTCCACGACGCGAGTTCAGAACCCTGTTTGATGTAACCAGGGGTGAGATATAGCACTCGTACACGTTGTGGTTTTCGGGAGTAACAATTCCAAAAGATCCAGCTGGAACATGATCATCAGCGGCTTGTGGAACGGCGATATCCGGGAGGTTGAACTTAACTTCTTCGCCTCCAATAGTGACGGTGTTTCCAATACTCGCGATATAGTGGTACAGATTGTCTGGAATACAAAGATCTTCAGGCAATAAATCCTGGAAACGGCCAGAGTCAATCTTCCTCTCACCATTGTCTAGTGTCAAATCCAGTAAATAACAGTTAAGTATAGTAGCCATCGAGTGCTGGAACATTGAGAAGGGCATGCGTCTATGTAATCTAGGGTCAATGCCTCTTAGCGATTCGTATGTCCTCTCGATTTGGTCAATATACCCACTGAATTCAAAATTTTGGGAGTATGTTTCCTGCATGGGAATTGAGCTCGTATGAGGACCAAGATCATACAGTGGTTCATCAACTGGAGCGGTTTCGTCCTTTGCTCGGAAATCATAAGCGGCTGCGGAATCCATCTTCGCTTCCTGCTTTTGTTGTGGTTTCCTGTTCTTCCAGGCGGTGCTGCGCTTGGTTGCACCCCTTGGCTTAACAGGCCTCTCTTCAAATTCGCGAACGTCATTCCAGTCGGTTTCAAAATTCTTACTTTGTTGGAATTCGTAAGCACGACGCTGGTTTCTGTTTTCGCGTTTCTCACCACTAGCGGGCTGTCCACGCTGAACTGGTTGAGAACTTCTTCCGTAACTACGGGAATCTGCCATCCTGGCTGCAAGGTATTCAACTTTCATTCAACGAGACATGGCTGAGGGCAGGGGGTGACGTGTGTGCCCCTTCAGTGAGTGGATACAAAATCCGACACATACCACGTCCAGTAAATATGCGGGCCCGTGGAGGAGGCGTTGGTTACTACATACGTAACCACCTAAAGGTACGAACTTTATCTCATCCTGAAGCTGACATTGAACAGATGTGGCTTTCGTGTAACGTCAATGGGCAAAAACTCCTTATAGGTACGGCATATCGACCAAACTGGGTCAATATCGATAATTTTCTCGATGCAATTACGAATTCCTTATCAACCTTCGGTGAATTTAAAAATATTGTATTAATGGGAGATTTTAATATCAACATGTTTAATGTAACTTGTAGCTCAACACGGAAAATAATGCAATTTTTCGACTGTTTGGGGTTGGTACAAGTGGTTAAGGATGCAACCCACTATTCTGTGACTTCGGAGACTCTTATAGATGTTGTCTTTACAAATTGTAAACTCAACGCTATGACAGTCAACAGTGTTACAGGGTCCTTGGGTCATGCAATGGTCTCTTTTACTTTGACTATTCGTAAAAATAAACCTACCCCAAAACTTATTACATATAGACCAATCAAGGATATTGATACTGACAGTTTTGATCTAGACCTTTGTACTTTAGATTGGGTTTCTCTCTTACATATCACCGATGTCAATGAAGTTGTAAAAAAATTTAATCATAATATTTTATATTTAATTGATAAGCATGCTCCTTTAAGAAGTCGCTGTTTTAAAACAAATAGTGCACCGTGGATCACTGACACAATCAGGACTATGATTAGGCTTAGGAACTCGGCTTTTGTTAGATTTCGAAATACTAAATTACCTGCACATAAAATTTATTATAAAGATTTAAAAAAGACAGTGTCTTGTGCAATATTAAATGAAAAGAAAGTTTACTTTGATCGTTCCCTTAATTCAAACTTGAATAGACCGAGCTTGTTATGGAGTAATTTGAGAAAACAACTTAAATATAATGATAAAAACAGTGTCCTACCGGACAACTTGCTAAAGCCCGATGAAATAAATAGATTTTTCCTAGATGTTCCAGGACTTTCCACGGTGCCACTATCCGAAATCACCTATTTTGAATTTCATAAACATTCCAATGCATCTTTCAAACTTCAACCCGTTAGTGAACAGCAGGTCGCAAATATAATTATTTCTATTAAATCTAATAGTCAGGGGTACGATGGGATAACAAGAGACATGGTGATGCTAACACTTCCTCATACATTAGGCATAATAACACATATTATTAACTTATCCATTTCGACGTCAACATTTCCAGAACAGTGGAAGACAGCACTAATTTGTCCCATACCTAAAAATTCTTCACCCATGAGCTATAAAGATCTTAGGCCAATAAGTATCCTGACATTTTTATCTAAAATTTTAGAAAGGGTTGTTTACATACAATTAAGGCAGTTTCTTGAAATGAATAATATCTTACCCTTAAGGCAATCTGGGTTTAGAAGTGGTCTTAGTACAACTACTGCTATTTTGGATATTACTGATGATATTCTTGCTGGGCAGGAAGAAGGTCAGGCAACCCTACTTGCTCTTTTGGATTTTTCGCGCGCATTTGATAGTATTTCTATTCCACTCTTGCTCTCTAAGCTAGCCTATTATGGTTTAGACATTAAGACCATCAACTGGTTTAATAGCTATCTTAGTCAGCGCTCCCAGTGTGTTAAATTGCGTTCAGAGATTGGAGAAGAATTCGTGTCAGCTATTCTTCCACTGCAAAGAGGAGTACCACAGGGATCAATTCTCGGACCTCTGCTTTTTATTACTTACACTGCTGATATTACTATCCAAATAAATTGCTGCAATTACCACCTTTACGCAGATGATACCCAAATGTATACCTCGTTTAGACCTGAGAATATGAATGATGCTGTGCTTAAAATTAACCATGATTTAGATAAAGTAGCAATCTGGTCAAAACGTAATAGCTTAGTGTTGAATCCCAGCAAATCAAAAGTCATGATCTTAGGTTCCAAAACACAAATTGAAAGAGTCAAGCTACAGAACCCAACCTTAAACATTGATGGTGAAACAATGCCTATTGTTGATGAAGTGCGTAACTTGGGTATTATGATGGATGGTCGGTTGAAATTTGAAAAACATGTACAAGAGATGGTTAGATCTTCCTTCTTTAGATTAAAGGTCCTTTACAACATCAGAGATTTGATTTCTATGGATCTCAGAGTACTTTTATGCGAGGCTCTTGTATTGTCTAAATTAAATTACGGAGATTTAGTTTTTGGTCCTTTAATTTCGTCAACTTCTAAAAAGATGATCCAGAGAGTTCAAAATGGCTGTTATCGATTTTGTTTTAAAACACCACCACGTGCCCATATAACTCCTTTTTTGAATGATAGGAGGATGCTGAATATTGCATCGCGTAGGGATTTGCACTATGCCGCTCTCGTGCATCAGGTAGTGACAAGGGAGATACCTAAATATCTGTATGATAAGTTGTACTGGGCGGCAAATGATAATAGATACAATACAAGAGCATCCTCTTATTTGCTTAAAAATCAAAAGCACAGAACATCAGCGTTTAGAGGTAGTTTCCGCTACCTGGCCACAAAGTGTTGGAATAACCTACCACCACCATTGCAGCGTCCATTGTCAAAGAATAGTTTTAAAACAAATTACAAAAGAATATTATTCCATAAACAAATTGAACTTTGTGGTCAGGTTGTGAATAATTAAGAAAACTATATTTTGTGCTAGAAAACTATATTTCGTGTTTCATATTTATTTAATTATTATCATGTTATATTAAATTATTTATCTTCAGCTAGATATTTATTGTACATACTTATTAATTAATTCTATTTATATATTTTATTTATGTATTTATAACAATATATTTTTACATAATGTATCACAAACGGCAGTGTCTCACAAAAACATACTTACATACACACACAGTCACACACACTCATTACACACTCCACAGAAATGTACTCATCTGGCTGCACTGAAAACCAGTGTCTTGATTTTAAATCAAGGCTTATGCTGAGTTGTAGCCTTTTGATTCAGCAGTGCATGCAATGACAATCTTACTTAATTTGTTTTTTGTTTTCTATCTTTATTTTGTTTCTGTTTTGTCATGTTTTATTATTATTACTATGTACCTACCTCAATGTTTTTATGCACTGTATGTTTCAATAAATGTATCATTCATTCATTTCATTCATTCATTCATTAACTGAATTAGGTGTACTGCGGCCCGTTGAGCATTCCGAATATGCGTCTCCGATCGTGCCTATCCTGAAACGTGACGGTTCAGTGCGGATCTGCGCGGATTATTCTGTTACAATCAACAAGCAGCTAGTAGTTGAACAATACCCGCTTCCTACGATAAATGACCTGTTTTCGAAACTACACGGTGGTCAAAAGTTTACTAAGTTAGATTTATCAATGGCGTACAATCAGTTTGTTTTGGATAATGCTTCGCAAAAGTTGACATGTATAAATACGCACCGTGGTTTATTTGCGTACACACGTTTAGTGTTTGGATTAAATAGCGCGCCATCAATTTTTCAACGCGCTATGGAAAACTTACTGGCCGGCCTCGACGGTACTCTGTGCCTGCTGGACGACGTGCTGGTCACCGGGCGTGACGACGCCGAGCACCTGCAGCGCCTGCACGCCGTGCTGCGGCGGCTGCAGGGCGCCGGCCTCACGCTGCAGCAGGCCAAGTGCAGCTTCTTTCAGGACGAAATTAGTTACCTAGGTTACGTTATCAACAAGAATGGACTTAAAAAGTCACCGGAGAAAGTTGAAGCAATCTTAAATGCGCCGGTCCCAAATAATGTTAACCAACTACAATCATTTTTAGGATTAGTAAACTACTATAGAAGTTTTGTAGCCGGCGCGTCAAGTATTTTAAGTCCATTATATGACTTGCTTAAAAAAGACAGTAAATGGAACTGGTCTTCTCGAGAAAATGACGCATTTTGTAAAATAAAAAAAATGTTGGGATCTGACCAGGTCTTAATGCATTATAATGCAGACTCAAAGGAGACAGAACCTGCTCCATACACTTCTGGGCCACGGTGTTAACAACTTGACATTTGCTTTCTTTTATTTAAAATATAATCATGTTTCATCACCAAAATTTTCAAGATAAACCAGTGTTGAGGAATTGAGATATCCATAATTTTGTCTAAAGGTATACACAGAAGTTAAGTGAGCTTAGAATCACTTTCGAAAGATATTTTTTTGTTATTGTTGAGATCTATAAATGAATTATTGTATTTCGAATTATTTAGAGAGTTTATAATCAAAAATAAATAGTAGCACATATTACTTAGATAGCATACTAGATAAAATAGGACATTACAAGATATTACCTATACTTACTTAGTTATAAGTTATATTTTTAAACAACTATTCAAACTAATAAATTGATACTAACAACTTTCACTTTTCTTAGGGCTATCTTAAAAATAGAAAAAAACATGAAAATACTCAAGCGCAAGGAAAGAAACCAAACAAACGAGTGAACAAATAGATCGATTGACTTACTGAACGAGTCAATTACCATAGTTTCGTTCTTCATTCACTCAGTATTGCCAAACCTAATAAAGAATTTCGCTTATTTCAGTTACAAAATAATTATTTAAAATAAAAATAACGCGGTTAGTTTACATTCATTTAACCTTATAGTGATTCTCATTTAATGTTTCTTCAATTTTACTCGGCGTATTTACAATTATATTATGAGTTATTCATCCATACTAAAAACCCATGACAGTGATTTCCATATCTTGAATTAACTTGTTTCCCCCTCACTACATTTTTAGGGGTTCTATGTATTTTGAATAAGGATAAAATAAGCTATTTTTTTAGACCAAAGTCAACCTGTTAACCCTGTGGCCCAGGCTTACTCAGTTTCCTTTAATATTAACAGTAGATGCTTCGCCGACAGGGTTAGGAGCAATTCTTTCACAAATCGATTCGGAGGGTCGCGAGCGGCCGGTTTCGTTTGCGTCACGAACACTCAATAGCGCAGAAAAAAAATATTCACAGATACAGAAAGAAGCTACAGCGATTGTTTTTGGTGTACGCCGCTTTCACCAATATCTATACGGGAGATCGAGTCCTTTTACGTTAAGAACCGATCACAAGCCGCTCCTATCTATATTTGGGCCTAATAAAGGGATTCCGGAAGTTTCAGCTAATAGACTGCAGCGTTATGCATTGTTTTTAAGCGGTTATAATTATGCTATCGAGTATGTGAAGAGTGCAGACAACAGCGCGGACTATCTGTCGCGGGCGAGCCTGCCGAGAGAACACGACGCGGGCGCGGGGCGGCCGGAGCCGGCCTATCGCGCCGCGTACGTTTGTTTTGTAGTAGAAGGCGCCTTACCTATTACAGTCGACCAATTGCGAGACGCGACAGACAAAGACAGCACATTGCGTACAGTTGCTTATTATATTTGTAACGGCTGGCCTAGAAACACATCCAACGTATCTTTGAAACCGTTCTTTTTGTGTAGGTTACAACTATCGGTTGAAAATGGTTGCGTCATGCGGGGTCATAAGGTGGTGATACCCGAGTCCTTACGCCCTCAAGTTTTGAAAGAACTGCATTTATCACATTTAGGTATCGTGAAAACAAAAGCAGAAGCCCGCGCACGGTTTTGGTTCCCCGGCATAGACGAGTCGTTGGAGCGTATGATCGCGTCGTGCGACGTGTGCCTGCAGCTGCGCGGGTCGCCGCCGCGCGCGCCGCTAACTCCGTGGAGATACCCGCCGCGCCCTTTCTACCGGGTACATCTAGATTTCCTAGGGCCCATCAATAATTGCATGTACCTAGTTATTATAGATGCATATTCTAAATGGGTTGAAGTTTACGCAATGAATACTTCGACTAGCTTAGCGGTTATAGAAAAAATGTACGACTATATGTCTAGGTATGGGCTGCCGCATACTGTAGTAACGGATAATGCACAATATTTTTGCTCACAAGATTTTTTTAACTTTTGCAAATTAAACGGTATCTCTCACGTGACGTCACCGGCTTACCATCCCGCTAGAAACGGACAAGCGGAGTCCTATGTTAAAGTAGTGAAAAAGGGTATTCGTTCGAGTGTTATTGAAAGTGGAACAGTTAAAGAAAGGAAGTTAAAATTATATAAGTATTTGTTTGACTATAGGAACTCGGTACATAGTACTACAGGCGTCTCACCGGCTCAGTTAGTGTTTGGACGCAAACTTAGATCGCGGCTAGATATTTTGAACCCATTGCCGTCAGCGACATTGCCGTCATCTACCCCACTCGCTAATTTTGTTAAATTGAAACAGTGTTCGCAAATTGAAAATAAAGGTGGCAAACCTAGAGAGTTTTTAACGGGCCAGTGCATAATGTATAAAAAATTTATAAATAATAAGTATATTTGGTTCAAAGGAGTGATAGTCAAAAGATTAGCAAAAAACATTTATATAATTAAATATTGTACAACTTCGATTGAGCACAAAAAACATAGTAACCACTTATTGTTAAGGAAGAACAGTAAAAGTTTGAGCGCTGACTGTTCCTCAACCGGTATGGCACATATGATACCTAGGCCTCATGTTCAAACTCAACCGTCTAGTTCGAATGTAGATGACATCTTAAATGCCATGGACTACAACCCGCAAGGAGGGAGTATGGATGGAGCAGCATCCGATACCAGCGCCGGTGAAGAGAACAGCGTCCTGCGACCAAGTGGGAGTAACCTCGCCTCGCCATCACCATCCAAGGTCACCGTGACACGAGGAGTCCGACGGCCCGTGCAGATTGGAGAGGATGACTATTTCTGCGTAACGCAGCCCAGCTGTTCTTCGCCATCACCTTCAAAAGTAACGATGACTCGTGGAGGTCTAATGCGGGCAGTGCCGTCAGATAATGAGGACGATTTTCATGAGGCCGAGAATTAAAATAGTTAATTGACATGCCAGGGTTCAGTCAGCCTCAATATGTATTTTTGTATTTTAAATATATGGTTTTTTGTATTTTAAAAAGTTTGATTTTAATTGTTTTATATCGTAAAAGTAACTATTAGGGGAGGATTGTTACATATGTATACCTACCTAGCTATAAGTATTTACGTATGGTTATAACCAAGTTGTTCGAACCAATAAAGCAGTCCGTTATTGACATTCGTTCGTTTCACTCGTCTCTCTCGTCTTATATCCTCATACTTAACAGTTTCTGTGAGAAGTAAATCACTTCACATAAGATATTAAGGGATTAAGACTGTTGGAAAGAATCGGTGAAAGAAAAAAGCTTTGCAGAGATTTCGAAGGATTTATTGAGCACAGTTCAGCACAGCACAATCACAGTAGTTGTTCATAGAGGAGTACAACGGAACAGGAAGTTAATATGACTTGACGTTAGCCTAATATCTTTACGACAGATGACACTTGTACAATGATTGATTCACAGACTACAAGGTTGCGTTTATATCACATAGAATATTTTCAACACTGGCCCTTAAACGCAAGCCTATCATTATTCACAATAAATGCAAAGATCCAAACAAAATTTACATTGTGGCTAACATCCCATTAATTAACTTAGTTTAATTATACAGTTAAATCTGTTTTAACATCATAATGTCAAAAAAATATATATCAAAAATGTGACAAATTTTAACAAACTAAATAGAAGTTGTATTAACTTAGTTACATCAATCACAATACATATATATCAGTTTAATTTACATTCAAGATACTCTACAGAATGTTACAAATTTTCACATACCTTACTATTTAAGTGATAGTGAGCATCTGGCTTACAAACTTACTATGTTTCTCTTTACAAAGTGCTTTGGTTAATATATCTGCTAACATATTTATAGTTGACAAGTATTTAATTTCAATAATACCTTTATTTACATTTTCCTTAATAAAGTGATGACGTATGTCAATATGTTTTGTTCTCGAATGAAACATAAAGCTTTTACATAGCTTTATAGCAGATTGATTATCATTATAAATTGTTATTTTAGGCATAGTACAAAATATTTCAAATATGAACTGTCTAATGAACAAAGCTTCCTTACATGTGTCAGACAACGCCATGTACTCGGCCTCAGTACTAGATAGAGCTACAGTCCTTTGCTTGCGACTTTCCCAAGAGACAACAGACTGACCAATAGTAAAAACAAAGCCTGTGTATGATTTACGGTCTACATTATCTGATGCCCAGTCAGCATCAGCATAAGCTGCAATGTCCATACCTGTTTTAGAAAAAACAAGATTAAAATTAATTGTACCTTTCAAATAACGTAGAATTCTCTTGGCAGCTTTCCAATGACTTTCGCCAAAGCAATCGTTGAACTGACTAAGGTAGCTGACTGCATGGCTTATATCAGGTCTGGTGCACACTGCTACATACATAAGTGAACCAATCAGACCTCTATAGTCACAGGTTTCATCCTGTTTAGATTCCTTGGCTAGTTTTAGGCCTGTTTCCATGGGTGTTCCAACAGCTTTGCAGTCCTCCATGCGAAACTTCTTCAATATCTTTTGTATGTAGTTTGATTGATTGAGGTAAATTTTATTTCCTTTCCTCATCAACTTCATTCCAAGTACATGCTGAGCAGGCCCTAGTTCTGTAATATCAAGTTCCTCCTGTAATTGTTTCTTGATATTTTTCTTATCTCGAAAGTTTGGAGATGAATATAAAATGAGATCATCGACATACAATGCTATGATCAATATTGATCCATTATCAAACTTGAAGTAAACACAGGGCTCAGAAGTCAGGCGACTAAACTTCAGCTTTTCACATAGAATCTTGGTTATTTTATCATACCAAGATTTGGAGGCCTGTTTAAGACCATAAACAGCCTTATTAAGTTTAAATACCATTTCTTCACTTCCTTTGACTTTGAAGTATTCTGGTTGTTCCATGTACACTGTTTCCTCGAGGTCTCCATTGAGGAATGCAGTTTTTACATCCAGATGTTCGATATCTAAGTTATATTCTGCCGCCAGTGCAAGCAGCATTCTTATTGTAGAGTAGCGGACTACAGGTGAGAAGGTTTCGTGGTAATCTATACCATATTTCTGGGTATAACCTTTTGCAACTAAACGAGCTTTATATTTCAAAAGTTCACCATCAGCACCATACTTCCTTTTAAAAACCCATTTACATTGAACAGGCTTATGTCCTGGGGCCCGAGTCTGTAACTTTTACGCACCACTGGTTTTACGCACCGATGGTAGACCATCGGGGCCATCGAGTGCATTTCGTTGGCAGTCTGTAACGCCACCGATGGTAAACCAGTGGTTCGAAGAACCAATGGGGCTTCGAGCCATTGGTATTGTGGGTTCATTCAGTGACTCATCACTTCATTCGCCTGTCTTTTTAAGAACTCGTCAATCATTCATAAATATTGACACAAAATTTATTTGTTAATTATTAAAATCTTGCTAAAGTATTGTAAAGCAATATATTTTTAATGCTTAACCATTAAAACAATGATTATTTATTTTTTACCGATAATTTTTCGTGTTTGTCTACTAAAAATTTTAAAAATAACATGTCAAGTACACTTCAGTCAGATTGACAAAGACGTTTGACTGACTGCTAACTTTAAAAATTCCCTCCACTTTGTTGTGATAATTTCATTGAATTGAATTCAAGTATTTAATTATGATTTTGGCGCAACAAATTGACGCACTCCTGGACTTCCTGGAGCAGCATCCAGAGCTGGCACTAGGGCACGTGAACCGCTCAGCGGAGGCACGAAGCCTTAGCACTAGGCTGTGGCAGCAATGTGCAAACTTATTAAACTCTGTATCCAGCGACGGTGCACAGAAATCTTGGTCGATGTGGAGAACTGTAAGTTTTGAACATTATGCTACGTATTTACGCTAGTGTTCTAATATAAGGTCTTTCTGCTTGTATTTTTTCTCAGTCTACCATCTATTTTTGTACAGCCAAAGTTGCAGATACCTCTTTTCTCTAAAATACTGCATTCATATACCTATATCTTTTTTTATTTTAGTTTTATGCGGACTTCAAATCCAGGCTGATGCGAAGGATCAAATTAAACAGGCAACAGCTTATTGCTACTGGTAAGAGAATACAAATCATGTTCTTACTAATGTAGGTAAATTGTAGGTAGTGTAAATTGGATTATGTACTGAATGTATTTGTTTCAAATGTGTGTTAATCTTGAAATATTTGTTTTATTTAAAGAAATAAAATGTTTTAGGTGGTGGTCCAAACAAAAAAATTAACCTCACCTCTCAGCAGGAGCGCCTGCTTCATTTACTGGGTGAGGATGTAGGAGATCCTATACCGGGGGTTCGCCACAGCCCTCCTCAGGTAATAACATTTTATTTGTTTATATTTTACTCTATCTCTGTCTTATATATCCTTTTTATTTACTTATTACCTTCCTTGTCTTTGCTGTGTACTTTTGTTTAATTGCATTATTTTCTTGTATAGCTAAATGAACAGGCAGCATCTGCAGTGCCATCTATAGATGGTGACTTGATTTTGTAAGTAAACAGTGTATATTTTAAAATTTTAAATATTTTGTATTAATTGAGTATCAGAAGATAGCCTACACTGTAAAATTATTTTGCAAGCAGCTAGAGTATAACATACTTAAACAAAGAATTTCATATTTACCTAGTTGCATTTTAAATATCCAGTTAGAACAATGATGTATTTATATGATAGTAGTTGCAAGTATTTTTAAATTATTTTTATATAGGTACTTACTAAGTTGAACATATTATGTTTCAGACTTTCAGAATCTACCAGTCAAAATCTGTTGGACTCGCATCAGGCAACCCCTGCTGTTGAGCCCACAGTAGGTGCAACCCTGACTGAGGAGGTTCAATCTTCACCAAGAGTGAGATCCCGGACGAGTAGAAGACGTCGCCCTCGGCGCGTGGACACCTCCGGTAAGCAGCAGTAATAAACACAATCACTAGTAGGGTCTCACCACAACATCTACATTAAAACTTTTTTTTGTTCTATTTAAAGATATTATTTTCAAAAAACTAGATAACTAAATAAAAGGTATTATATTTAAAACTGACAACTTTATTGTATATGGACCCAGACAATTTGATACAAAAAGCACTAGAAGAAAATCATACCAAACAAATTAACACATTAAAAATATCAAAGTTTACTAATTTTTTAATAACTAATTTTTTTTTATCAGGTTCTCCTTCAGCTCTTGCTTCGGCGCGTGAGCTTTTCAACGACGTTGGGCGGTTGGGAGCTGAAGCGACAATGGAGCTCAGCCGTTCAAATCAGCAGCTAGCAGAGGCTATTAGAAGTTCTTCTGAGCTGCTTGCAGGGGCTATAGATAGGATGACTGCTGCCATTGAGAATGCATCTGCAATGCGGAGATAAAATAAATATATTTTATACTATGAAAGTCTTTTAGTTACCACACTTAAGATCATAATTGCTTAGACCAGCCCTGAATGCCATCTAGATAGACACATAAATAGTTTTATAAGTACCTAAGTGTCAGGATTTATTTTCATGTGTGTCTCCATAGTAAGTCCACAATCCTTCTTTGCATAGCCCGGCCTTCCAAAAGCTCTGGGTTGCTTCGGCTATGGCGTCTGGAGTTATCTTCTTCCATTAAGACATTTTCCTCCTAAATCAAATTAAATTGAGTAGTTATTAAGAAGACACAAACTAAATAATAATTATAACAATCAGTATAAACAGTAGTATTTATTTATTTATTTACGGAAAACTTACAGCTATTTATTATATAATTTGAACAATAGAAAAATAAGGCCAATAAGCAAAAAGTGTAGTTTTGCAGATAGGAAGCAGATGATTAAATCTGCAGAGAGCAACACCAATTGTGTGACCCCAAACTAAGCTCAAGCTTTAAGTGTGCACCACACTGGTTTAGTGGAAAACCTTTCTAAGTTAGCCTGACCTGGAAATTGAACCTGGAAGTCTTTCAAATACTGCCGTGCTACCAAGACTACCAATCTTTTCCTACCAGTGGAAGTAGCTGGGCTTCCTCTTCGGCCTCCTCAGCAGTAAAGTAGCTGGCAGGTGCATTCACTTTCAAAGCAATGTTGTGTAGAACACAACAAGCTTGGGTGATCTTTCCACATGTTGCTGGATCATAATGTAAAGCACGTGCAGCAAGTAAACACCTGAAAAAAGAAAACTCTGTTCATACCTTAATAGTTAAAACTTAATGTATTACCAGCTTATGCAGGCTATACTAACCGAAAGCGTGCTTTTAATACTCCAATGCAACGCTCTACTGTGTTTCGTGCAGCAACATGCTTAACATAATAATTATGCTCAGCAGTCCCCGGAGTACTATGTAATATAGGTGTCATCAAAGTCCTCCGAAGAGCGTATCCGCTGTCCCCTAAAAAAATATGGATTCTGTCATTAGACACGGTTATGAAAGAATATTTAATTGGGTTCTAATACACTCCTACAAAAAGATATCTATTTATACATTATGTTTTATGACTTACCTAATAAAAACAACTGTTCACCAGCAACAGATAGCTGGTTTAACTGAAGGCTCAGTGGGCTGTTGTTCCATACTCCAGAGTCATGAGATGCACCTGGATTAGAGGCATCAACCCATAAAATGTTGAGGTCTGAATCGCATATCTACAATTTTGAACAGTAATATTTTTAATTTAATAAATAAATAAAAAAAAATTGACTTATACTTGGTTAAAAAGCAACTCGCAATATAATATACACCTACAATCATGGCATTAAGGGAATGATATCCCTTTCTATTGTAATATCTCTCCTCATGAACCTTGGGTCTTATGATAGAGATATGCGTTCCATCTATGCATCCAATAACTCCGGGTATACCAAACTTTTCATAGAACCTGGAAAATTGTGTACAATTTGTATATCATTTACAACAATTAGTATATTTTGTTAAGTTCAAATAAAATTAAAGGTAGGTATAATAAATAATGTAGATATTAATTTGTTAAAATATAATATTTAGTGATAAAAGGGGAGCCCAACAAGAAGTCTAATATTGTATAACAAAGAAAGGTCAGTATAGTTTACCTTGCTTTAATATTATTCCTTTCTTGTGGCTGGACTGGCCATTTCACATATTTTTTGAATATGGTGGGACTATTGAGTGCCTCTGTTACTTCTCTCACAGCTCTAGACACACTTTTCTGTGAGACATTATGGATATTGCTCTGGCCAACCAGCGTCTGGTAAGAACCAGTGGCATAAAATGTCATGGCAATAAGTACCTACAAAAGAAACTCGTTTTATATAGATAGCGTTAATAACTTCAAATAAGTTCTAGAACCATTGAATGTTAGAGATTTCTAGAATGATGATATGAATTCTAATTAGACACTTACCTTCAATTGTGGTGAAATACCATTACGTCGGCGAGGTTGAGGAAGAAGTGGCGACAATTCGTGTATTATTGCCTGCAGTGTTTCTTTTCTGAAACGGAATGTTTTCAACAACTCCGTTTCAGAAAAGTGCTCTAATGGCCTTAATGCTTTCCGCATTTCAGCTCTTGCCTGACGGCGTCTTCGTATCTCGGCCTGCCGTCCTCGGCTAGCATCAACTGCGTAGGCCAGCTCGAACATTGCCCAAGCAAGAGAATTCATCTTCACCTTATAAATTAAAACAAAACAATAATCTTCAAAATCACTTAACACTCAATGAACCATTAAACAATAAATAAAAAGTCACGCACCAACAAAAGTTACCTATAAACTTATTTTTTTCTGTTAAAAATAATAAAACTTTTCACAATGGTTGCTAAAACAATCGTCCCAAGATCAACTGTTGCAAAACGCACCGATGGTTGCTATCACGTGACCAAACATGTGTCAGAAATCCTTACAGACTACCAATATTTAGCACCGAACCGATGGCACGCCGATTGTTCGCGCTTACAGACTACGCAATTTAGGCAAAAGACCAGTGGTCACCAGTGGTGCGTATGACGTACGTGTGTGCGTTACAGACTGCCAAAATCGAACCATCGGCAACCGATGGCTTGTTTTAAAAGTTACAGACTCGGGCCCCTGGTTCACGTTTTGACAGAGTCCAACATTTATTTCTAATAAAAGAGTTATACTCATCAGCCATTGCATTTTGCCAACTATCTGAATTTGGTCCATTTAGTGCCTCGGTTGCAGTCTGAGGGTCATCTGAGTTGCTGTCCACAATTCCCACAAAATTGGCCATTAGAGGAGACTCAGGAGCTTCTTCGTAGGAGATGTCCGACTGCTCTGCCTCAGCCATTGTTTCTTCTCCTGGAACATAAGTTATGTCCGCACAATTCTCTGTGTCACTACCTGAATTTTCACTGTCAGAGTCATCCAATGTGATTGTGCTGATTCTTGGCTCATTCTGTGATAATCTCATGTCATCAGAAATATCAGAACTCACAGTGCATGACTCTGATTGCTGAATTTTATCTACATTCGGTTTGTTAAAGTCAACAATTATGTTTTGATTAGAATTATCATCATGTGACATGTTTTTGTGCCAAAATTTATCTTCCAAGAAGACAACATTTCGAGACTGGATACATTTTTTAGGATTACAGGGTTCAATTAATCGGTATCCTTTGGACTCTTCACTATACCCCACAAATATGTATGGTTTACTTTTAGAATCAAGTTTCTTTCTATTCTTTACCATAGAATATGCAATACAACCAAAAATTCTTAAATGGCTAAGATTTACCTTTTTATTTGTATATTTTTCCTCAGGAGTCATTCCAGCTACGGCCTTTGTAGGACTTCTGTTCTTAAGGTAAACAGCTGTATTCACTGCCTCAGCCCAAAACTTCATTCCAAGTTTGGCATCTCGCAGCAAACATCTGACCTTTTCCATGACAGTCCTATTGGCTCGTTCTGCGACACCATTCTGTTGAGGGCAATCTGGTATGGTTTTCTGGTGCTTGATTCCACATGCCTTGATATGATCCTGAAAATCAGAACTTATATATTCTCCACCTCTGTCACTTCTAAGTACTTTTATTTTCTTTCCTGTTTCATTTTCTACAAGAACTTTAAATTGTTTAAAATAATGAAAAGTCTCATCCTTTGATTTCAAAAAATAAACAAACTGCTTTCTTGTGTAGTCGTCAATGAAACTAAGAAAGTACTTAGCACCACTAAGTGATGGTACTTGTATGGGACCACAGAGGTCTGTATGAACGAGACCTAGCACTTCTGTAGCTCTACTATGCGTTTTTTTCGGAAATGGAAGTCTACTCTGTTTTCCTTCAACACAGGAAACACATTGCTGAAAAATAGAAGAATTAAAAGAAATCCCATTAGCCATACCGTTTTTAAGAAGTTGCATACTTCTCGAATTTAGATGACCAAGACGTTTGTGCCATAACTCCTGGGATGTCATGTCCGTCACTGCTGATGCCATCATAGTGCACTCCTCTTCCACAGTACAGCCGCTGTCTGACACAGTATCGAGCTGATAAACACCATTAATTTGAGTGCCTGTAGCCAAAACTTCATTTTTATTATAAATAGTACATGACTTACTATCAAATGTTACAACATACCCCTTTTTAGTCATAGCACTTACAGACAATAAATTAGTACTTAAATTAGGCACATAATAAGTATCACTTATTGTCCTTACACAGTCTTTTAATTTCACTTGAACTTCCCCTAAGCCCGCTGTTGACAATGTTTCACCATTTGCTATATTTACATTTACAGATTTGTCACTGTGGCACTTCACCATCAATTTTTTATTATTGCACATGTGATTGGTCGCTCCAGAATCTATATACCATACATTGCTGTTCACCTTGACACAGAGAGCCGCTACAAGTGCCTTGTTCTTCACAGGAACATGTTTATGTAACTTCTTTGTAGGGCGGCTCAGTATATAGCTGCTGTTCACAGTGGAATTCTTCTCTGGGCAGTTTCTAGAAATATGTCCTTTAGCATTGCATTTGTAACACCTGGGCTGCTTCCTTGCAATCAGTGCTGTCTCACCTTCAGTCTTTTCTTCCCGCCTTTGGGTTTCTTGAAGTAATTTTGCTGAGATGATTTCCGTAGTCAACGTGGAGGTTGCGTGCTCAATCGCCATAATGAGTGGGTCATAGTCATGTGTGAGCCCACTTAACATAATTACTGCGACAAATTCGTCGTCTAGCGGCGATTCAATTTCATTGAGCTGGTGAGATATTTCCTTTATTTTGTTTAGGTAAGATTCCATGGAGTTATTTTCTGCTAACTTTGTGCTGAAGAGGCTTCGCAATAAACCCAATCTTCTACTCAAGCCACGTCCCTCATATGCTTTCTGTAGTGTTTTCCACGCTTCGTGTGCGCTTCTGGCTGTGCGAATATATGGGATTACCGCCGGCGTAACTGAAAGCGCAATTCGCGCCAAAGCTTTGTCGACCTTTTTCTTGTCGCAATCTTCAGTGGATTCTGCTTCCACGTAATGCCATAATTCTTCATGGATGAGCAGCATACGCATCGTGAATTTCCAGGTGGAGTAGTTTTCCGCACCTTTTAGTTTTTCGATGCAGTTTTGTCCAATCGCCGTTGAAGCCATTGTGCTCGGGTGCCGCGTTGTCTGCCGGTAATTTTATTCCAACTATAAATACAACGTTTTTTCTTTTTTCTCAAAATACGATTGTCTTTCACTATTTCCAACCACGCTCTGCTACCATGTTGGAAAGAATCGGTGAAAGAAAAAAGCTTTGCAGAGATTTCGAAGGATTTATTGAGCACAGTTCAGCACAGCACAATCACAGTAGTTGTTCATAGAGGAGTACAACGGAACAGGAAGTTAATATGACTTGACGTTAGCCTAATATCTTTACGACAGATGACACTTGTACAATGATTGATTCACAGACTACAAGGTTGCGTTTATATCACATAGAATATTTTCAACAAAGACATCCCGTGGTGGACATGAAAAGAACAGACAAAGGGATATATTTTGTCAAGATGGCTGATTTAACTCAGCACAAAAACCGATATGCCACAAAAGAAAACTTACCAATTAACCTCCAAACATCTTCTACAGATACAAACTAATGCCTCAAGGCATAGTTAAAATAATTATAGAAATATCTAATCGCCGACAACTGTCCTTGCGAATTCAAGACTCGAACCAAAAAGATGGATGACAGAGCGCACAGAGTATTTATAAGTTTCGACATCCCAGTTCACTCACTCTGACCGAGAGATTACAAAAACCGAATTAAAGGCGCTCTACACTCTCCAAAACTATCAATCGAACGGGAGTGAGAGGTACTAAAAAAAAGTGTTACAGTACCCCTCTTCCTCCTGAAGAAAAATTTTTAATTGAAAACGGAGTTTGAAATTGAAAATTTTTCGTTGCAAGTCCCCTTGCCTCTTCTCTAAAACACAAGCAAACCACCAACGCCTCATGCTCCAGGAAGTAAAAAAAAACGCAACATGAGGTACTGGAACAAAACAATTCTTCCAGATCCCATAACTACTTATTTCAACTAAACGCTCCACAAAAAAAAATACCTGGCTGATTAGTCCTCAACCTAACCAAACACAACCCAACACCAAAGATAGGACTTACCTTCTATCTCGAACACCTGCTGCACTTTATATTAAAACAACCCAACACCAAAATTTACTTAGACGACAAAAGATAGGATGGTCCATCATCCTCTACTCATATAACTTGTGAAAAAAAAACTTTCAAAGGAAACTCCTAAATGATTACCTGTGCGTTCAAAAGTGTATAAACATAATAAAACTAACTGTTTCAAAAGCACTAAAGGCAAAGAGATCAAACAACTTTATCAGGTCATTGACTCATAAAAACACTAAAGGCAGATAAGAGATAGAATAACTTTATTAGGTTATCTACTCATAACAGTAAAAGTAAGAGACAGGATTTACCACCTAAAAGGAACCTGCTCCTTATAAGCTATAAGATAAACATAATAACTAGACTTCAAACGCACAAAAGCAAATAGCGTAACTTTATAAGGTTATATATTTATGGCAGCAAAAAAAAACTAACTTCAAACATTATAAGAATAGTTAAACAAAACTATTAAAAAAAAAACAAAAAGATAGTAACTTTATTAGGTTACTCATTATAAAAGTAAAAAAAATTAAAGAACAAAAAAAACTAAACTATAACCACATTTGGTTTGAGTTCGAACTGGCTCTTCATAAAATAAATACCGGGACATGTTACCCAAGGTAGACTTTATATGAAGGGTGGTTGCTAGCCAGGTGGATCCAGAAGGGATCCTACCACCAAGCAGGGATTACTCGGATTAGTCGGACTTTTACGACACGCTTGATCCAGGGGCGGTAGGGCTATTCTTAAGCCGACCCGTACACAGCTATTAAGCTATATACCTAACCCTAACCTATCTTAAACTATGAAATGAAAATGAAATCGGGCCGAAAAGAGAGTGCATGCGCATGCGATTTTTAATTTTGGCTTAGTCCTACTAAATTCGTGCTAATGCTAACTAACCCTAAACTTATACCCTAACCTGTATACAGTTTATATAACTATCTGTACTAACTATCTTAAAATTAAACACAGACTTAACACCTAATGTTGCCGGCATAAACTAAAACTAAACTAGAGGCAAGACTTAGTTTGATACCTTTCAAATTCCATGGTACAAACAATAAGCTCTTGTAAATATTTACATATTTGGATAAGACCAACACAAAAAAACTCTGTTAAACAGGGTTGTTTCATAAATATCCGGTGGATGAGAACACCGGATAAGGTACTGAGGTTGAACGAAGTCAAACAGCTCAAGTATATTCAAGAGTCACTAAGGGACTAGTTTTAAAAAGGAGCCAACAAAATGGGCTGAAGCACACTGTGGACAAGACACAGGGCTAGGATACGGAGGGTGAAAGATTTCATACCTCTCAAGTATCCATCAAGAGTCACATAGGGACTAACAACACATTGAGGAGGACCATAGCCATACAACTCAAGTGTTTATTAAAATTACCTAGAGGTTTTCCCTCCAAGGCACCTTGCTAGGGAGCACAGCTCACCAGTAGTCGAAGGAGTTTAGAAAATTAGATCCGGAGGATTAACGAGTTTCAACTCCGGTATCTATAACCAGCCAACAAGAAGGGGCTACAAAAAAAACACTGTGTATGAAGACACAGTACCTATGCAACTACTCCATGCCCTAGGAAAACAAGCTTCTCAAGACACGACTACGGTTTAGATGTTAATACGCAGCAGAGATAGATGCACATATACATACATATAGTAGGTATGCATAGTAGGACACCACAAAAACATATTTAAAAGTGCCTACTAAATTAAAAGAAAATTACATGGTGACCTGCTAACACCTTCAAAGAAACTTTAACTAAAAGTTATAATATAATGCGCGAAATTGAAACCATTATTTAAAAACATTACTTTCAAAAACAAAAAAAAATATTTTACGCACAGTTCTTTTGCAAACAAATTAAAATTAAGAAAATATTTTGTAATTACTCAAGGAACTTTTCAACAGGATTTCAAAGTATATTTATTGTTGTTTGCAAAAACCAAAAAAAGAAAACTAAAGTACGGCAATTAAAAGTCGTTCAACGTTAGTCTGCCAACAACTAACGCCATCTAAAGTAGAATAGCGGAACTTCAGCTATCTAGCAAGATTTTAAACACCAAACGCCATCGAAAAAAAAACTTCATGTACTAATTCAACAACACAATTATTAACGATTTCACTAGTATTAGTTTATCAAAATAAAAACAGATGGCACTATGATCGATGCCACTTTACCCTGACTCAAAGAAATTCGAAATATAATTTGAAGGTAAACTATTTAATAATAATGAGTATCCGGACAATATAATGAAACATCAACGATGTACTGACAAAGATGGTATAGAGAAACAGCTCACTAGAAAGTCGTCACGAGTTACACTTCACTACACAAACAGTTGGCATGATAGTTAGTCAATCCTCACTGAATATTTTACCAGGAAATTAACAGGACCTTTGCAACAAGAATGCATAACACTATCACAAACAACTGAAGTTAAAAGAAAAAGACAAAACAAATTGCTAACCTTCGGAGACAGATCTTCAAGTTCGCTAATCGGATCCACCAACACAGTACCAAGTGAAAGCCTGATACTACACCGACGTGCCAGACTAAAGTTCACGTCGCAACCAGTAGACATTCTGGAATTGATATGCAAGCAAACGGTCAAACCAACAAAATCTCAAAAAAGAAAAGACAAGTATGCCTCCGTCTAGTTGTGTAATAAGGATGAGACTTAACTCTCCTTTTAAGTATTCAAAATGAATTGAAATTAAATTCAGACTAAGATCCAAGTTCATTAAGCATGTGTATGTTCATGCCAAACTAATATAAAAACAAAATTTTAAACAAAATTCTTATACCAATATTGAGAATCTTACAAGATATTATAAGTACATTGCTCTCAGCTTTACTATGCTGATTACTTTAAGAAATTAACCAAATATTAACATTACATTAAGTTGCTTACAGCTTTATGAGGCTGTAATACTAAGTTATTACAAACAGAAATGTTTCACAAATGATTTAATGTACTAAACAAGTAATGATATAATATTATAACTCTAAATAAAAGGTTATATTGTAGTTAAATACCATAGAACTAAAGTATTATGAACTAAGGACATAAGAAGTATGTCTTCAAAGCATTAAAGAATTTAAGTTATTATCTCAAAACTCAAAAATCAAGTTATCAACAATCCATAGTTTTATTAGACTATGTTTTTACTAAAGAAATAAAAGTAAAATTAAAAATTTTAAAAACCCCCCGACACAAAAAAAGACCTTAAAAACTAACAAATAATATTTTAAACCTATTCTAATTATTATCGTCCCATATACAGGGTGTTTGGGACATCGTGTGCCAAATCAAAATGGGAGACAGAACAGATTAACCCCCATCTTTTGTGACCCCTTAAAAAATTCCACCACTTGTAGTTTTTTTTTAAATGAAGTTTTTATCATTTTATGTAAAAAACCCAAAATTTGACATTAAAGTTTAAATTAAAAAAAAACTATTCAGCGCTACGTCAAAATTTTTATGCCATTTTGACGTGTACACCTGCGGGGTTCTATTGAATACAAAATTACTGGCATTAGTCAAGTATTTACAATTTTTTTTCAACTACAAAGTTACAAACTGATTAAAATTTTAATTCAATCCTTGAATTTACACGCCAAAAAAAAAAAAACTAAAAGCGACCGGAATCTTCCATCTTCCTTAAAAGTTCTCTATTGTGTGCTCTTTCTAATGATATGCCACATGTTAGATAAACATCAAAAAAACTTCGTAAATAAGCCAAATTTGCGAATGGGAATGTAGAACGCTGATATCTACAACTCAATTATTTTATCATAATAGAAACAGGTAATGGTTACTTTCTCTCTCTTTTGCATTGAAATCTACTCTTTATTGAGGTGATATGAAAAAAAAATGTTATTTCCATAAGAATTTATTGAAAAACATTACAAATCTTGTTCAAACTGTTGCCCTCTATTTCGAATGCAGGCTCGATATCTTTTCCGAATTTCAGTTGTCGTTATCCTTAGTTGCATTTCTTGTCTTATAGTCGCAAAAGCTCCTTCTATGCGTTGGATTAATTCGTCTCTAGTCGAAACTTTTGTTGCGTAAACTAGTTCCTTAGCCCGTCCCCAGACATAAAAATCCAAAGGAGTTAAGTCTGGGGAACGGGCAGGCCATTGAATAGGGCCGTCCCGCCCAATCCAAGAATCTGGGAATACATTGTCTAAGTATTGCCTTACGCTCAATCGTCAGTGCGCGGGACAGCCATCTTGTTGAAAGGTTACAAGTGTATCTTCATTGTAAACCGGGACCTCAGCCATTAATTCGGGTAGGTCATTTTGCAAAAATTCCAGGTAGTTGTCGCCATTTAGGTTGTCAGGCAGGTAGTGTGGGCCTATTATCTTATTACCAATCACACCTGCCCAAACATTTACGCTAAATTTCCTTTGAAAGGATTTTTGTCGTTTTACCCGCGGGTTCTCGTCTTTCGGAGCCCAGTGGTGCAAATTGTGTCAATTAAGAATCCCTTCTCTTGTGAATTTGGACTCATCCGTCCACAGTATTTTTTTTAAAAAGAATGGGTCATCCACATCTTTGTGCAATATTAATTGACAAAACAGAACTCGTGTGCCAAAGTCATTATCCTCAAGACCTGCAACAAATAATAAAAATACTTAGCATTAAGAATCTAAGATTTTAGTTAAAAAAAAAGATATCTAAGGCTTAACAGAAATACTGCACAGAAATTCTTATTAAAAAACTTCGTCTTAACAGGTAAACAAAAGCAACAGGGAATACAATGTTTGTTTTGTTGAAATTTACGTACCTTGCACGGGTGTGTAATGAAAAGGGTGTTTTCCATTCTGGCGAAGGACATACCACACTTTCCATGGGCTAATATTGAGCTGTGCTGCCGCCTCTCTAATGCTAATTGTTGGATGTTCTTCAAAAAGTGCAAGAATACCCTCGTCAACTTCTACATTGTATCGCTCATTATGACCCCTTGCTTCATTTACATGGATACTGCCAGTCTCGCGCATGCGTCTGTAGGTATTTTGAAACACTCTACGGCTAGGTATTCTTCTATTAGGATAGCGATCTTGATAGATCCGTCGCGCTAAGCGAGCAACACAATTTGCAGCTCCATATACTATCAAGATGTCCGTGTATTCTTGATTAGTGAATGTCGTCATTATAACAACAGAAAGTAAACTTAACAAGAACACCAACAGTTTAAAAACGTAACAATAAATCAACAAAACTCAACGAAAATAACACTTAAGAATAAACTAACAACTTTTAACGATATTAAAGTAACGTAAAGCAGCAAACGCGTAAGGTAACAGAGGCAGTGAAGTCTCTACTAACCTACTAACTAAAGAAAGAATGCCGACGCGACGCGCCGGCGCCTCACCCGACGCGCCGGCGCCTCACCCACCCCCCCTCGTGGCTTGTGACTCGATCGGCTCAGCTAGAAAGATTTTAATGCAAAAGAGCGAGATAGTATCCATTACCTGTTTCTTTATGATTAAAGAATTGAGTTGTGGGGACGTAGAACGCTATCGCAAATTTGGCTTATTTACGAAGTTTTTTTGATGTTTATCTAACATGTGGCATATCATTAGAAAGAGCACACAATAGAGAACTTTTAAGGAAGATGGAAGATTCCGGTCGCTTTTAGTTTTTTTTTTTTTGGCGTGTAAAGTCAAGGATTGAATTAAAATTTTAATCAGTTTGTAACTTTGTAGTTGAAAAAAAATTGTAAATACTTGACTAATGCCAGTAATTTTGTATTCAATAGAACCCCGCAGGTGTACACGTCAAAATGGCATAAAAATTTTGACGTAGCGCTGAATAGTTTTTTTTTAATTTAAACTTTAATGTCAAATTTTGGGTTTTTTACATAAAATGATAAAAACTTCATTTAAAAAAAAACTACAAGTGGTGGAATTTTTTAAGGGGTCACAAAAGATGGGGGTTAATCTGTTCTGTCTCCCATTTTGATTTGGCACACGATGTCCCAAACACCCTGTATAATTGACTGTAAGACTTGTACTTTAAAATATTTTTATTTTCCGAGCTTCGTCGCTGCGTCGGGGACCGCTCAAGTATATAAAGTATTAAGCCAACAACAGCTAATTTATTATTACATTTAGGTTTGAGCGATCTTAAGTTTCATGCATAGTCTACGCTCTGCGTAATGCCGCATTACGTAGAGCGTAGACTACGTAAGAGCGCGGCGAGCTCGGTGAGCGGCTTGCGGCGCGGGGGTGGGCGTCACCAAGTGCGGCGACCCGAACGGGCAGACACGTGAGGGCAGACGACGTTGACGGTTGTGTCGATTTTACGAATTTTTCGGAGTGAATTCTTTTGATGCAATCTGCAACTGACAACTGTTTTTCTCACTTAGCGGTCCCCCGACGCAGCGACGACGCTCGGAAAATAAAAATATTTTAAAGTACAAGTCTTACAGTCAATTATATATGGGACGATAATAATTAGAATAGGTTTAAAATATTATTTGTTAGTTTTTAAGGTCTTTTTTTGTGTCGGGGGGTTTTTAAAATTTTTAATTTTACTTTTATTTTGTACTTTTTAAAGTAGGTTTTAATATTAGGAAGATGGTAGTGAGATCCCCTCATCAACAATAAGAGAGCTGATGATCTTCAAACGGCTGATCAGGTCATTGTAACCTTACCATACACTTTCAATTTCATTGAAGTAATACTGTACCAAATTTCGAATCGATAGGATATATGGAAGGTAGTCAAATCCTCTCATCAACTATAAAATAGCTGATGATCTTCAAACGGCTGATCAGGTCATGGTTCCCTTACCATATACTTTCAATGTAATTGTAGTAATACGGCACCAAATTTCGAATCAATACGATATATGGAAGCTATTCAGATCCCCTCATCAACTATTAGAGAGCTGATGATCTTCAATTGGCTGATCAGGTCATGGTTACCTTACCATATACTTTTAATATCATTGTTGTAATACGGCACCAAATTTCGAATCGATACGACATATGGAAGTTAGTCAGATCCCCTCATCAACTATTAGAGAGCTGATGACCTTCAAACGGCTGATCAGGTCATGGTTCTATTACCATATACTTTCAATATAATTGTAGTAATACGGCACCAAATTTCGAATCAAAACGACATATGGAAGCTATTCAGATCCCCTCATCAACTATTAGAGAGCTGATGATCTTCAATTGGCTGATCAGGTCATGGTTACCTTACCATATACTTTAAATATAATAGTTGTAATACGGCACCAAATTTCGAATCGATACGACATATGGAAGTTAGTCAGATCCCCTCATCAACTATTAGAGAGGTGATGACCTTCAAACGGCTGATCAGGTCATGGTTACCTTACCATATACTATCAATATCATTTTTGTAATACGGCACCAAATTTCGAATCGATACGACATATGGAATTTAGTCAGATCCCCTCATCAACCGTTAGAGTGCTGATGACCTTCAAACGGCTGATCAGGACATTGTAACCTTACCATATACTTTCAATATAATTAAAGCAATACGGTACCAAATTTCGCATCGAAAGGACATATGGAAGGTAGTCAGATCCCCTCATCAACTAGAAAAGAGCTGATGATGTTCAAACGGCTGAACAGATTTTCATGAAACATGGCTAAGAACACTCGGGATAAAATTATCTATAACACAAAAAAAACTAAACGAAAATCGGTTCATCCGTTTGGGCGCTACGATACCACAGACTACACAGATACACAGACACGTTAAACTTATAACACCCCTCTCGTTTTGCGTCGGGGGTTAATAACAACACAAAAACACATATAGAAAGAATGTTTGTTAAAGGGTAATTGGTCCACTAACATTAAAGAATTTCACCATTCTATGTTTTCAAGAAACTATAAAAGACAGTTAATTTAAATAAATTCCACAAGATTTTTTAAAGTATTTAAACTTGACACTTAGAATTATAAACAGCTCCCTAATAATGACAGTGTTAAGCACTAAACATATAGATTACCAAGTAAATATAAGTATTTAAACTTACCAAATCAAACAATTATTCAATATTCACTTTGCTAATGAAAATTTATAACAACAACAAGTTAGAAGTTATTGTCAAAACAACTTAAGTTTGCATTGTCCTACTATGACAACAAACAATGAATTTAAATTTGAAATGTTATATTATCAAAACCAAAGGAACTTATTATATAACTTGAGGTCTCCAAAAAAAGTAGACTTATTATTATCATACAATGAACAATTTCATGATTAATAGCTCCTTATCAACAATATTAACGCCTAGGTATGTTGGATGCATTTAGCAAAAAGTAACCAAATTAATTATTTCCAAAGAATTATTATTAACAAGTTATTTAAGTAAACAAGCTTTGAATATATCACAACAAAAAATTCAATATTATGACCAAATAATGAATTCTTAATTTTAACAGAATGGAGCCTAATATTGATTTCACAGGATGTCTGTTCTCTCTGAGCCCCACGTTGGGCGCCACTTGTAACCTACTTTCTTGGTGGGTGAGGGCACGGTAGCTAGTGGTCACTTGCCACCAGGCCGGATTAACCCCAGAGCAGATGGAAAGCTTATAGATGGTAGCGAGGCTAGCTCTTCCTCGGTACGTGGGATGGCCTACTCAGAGGTGTGAGAGGGAACGAAATTTATATATATAATTGAGGATCAAACGAACTTCTAAAGTGAAGTTCGATCCTAATTATGTGAACAGCTTCTTTCGAAGCGATTGAGGTTTACTTTATGTAGTAGCGCCACCTACTGCTAGCCTTTGCACGGATTTTAGAGTCTATGATAAGGGTTCTTTTTTTTTTTTTTTTTAACAACTGTCACATTTCGCTCCCTATGTCAGCATCCAGTCTACAGAACTCATTTTGTTTAAAGTCAATCTGTCTTATTCCTGTTTGTTCATTTCACTATATTGGGGTTGGGTAAAATACAAATATAAATTGAAATTACTCCATGTTGAAACATATTCATATTATGCTCATTTCAAAGCATATAAACGGGTGGGTTTATATTAAATCGCTTCGAAAGAAGCTGTTCACATAATTAGGATCGAACTTCACTTTAGAAGTTCGTTTGATCCTCAATTATATTTCACAGCTTCTTTCTTCGCGATTGAGGTTTACTTTATGTAGGATGTTTAAAGATTAGTTATAGTGAAATGAATTGGCAGAGTAGTAAGGTAAAACTCTTCAATAGTAAATAAACATACTTATTGAAAACAATTCAACAATGATTAGGCAAATTATTTTTCGTTACAAAGTTTGTTATAATTTCTAGCAAGGACTGAGGAAGAATCCGACCATCCTGCAGTCTTTTTGATAGGTCAATAGAAACTCCTAAATAAATAGCTCTTAATGTAGCAGCATGTCATGTACTATGTGCACTAAAAATATTTTCATCAATACCACTGAGAGTTAAAGTGTTTTTAACCCAGTGACTTAAAGTTTGGAAACCTATATGTTTCTTAAAACTAATAAACAAATTATCAGGTTTCCTTAAATTTTCGTTTTATTTATATACCTACATCTGTAAGGTTTTTGCTGGACAAATTTCTGGACGAATATTAAAAAACGGAAACTTTACCAAGGTCTGTTTACTATTAAATTTAGAGGTTTTTATAAACCCTTTTATAAGTACCTTTTTTAGTTATTAAAATATTTTTAATCTTTGTCACGGATAAAATTTGAACACGATGTTCCGTTACAAGAGCTATTAGTGTAACAGTTTTCTTGGAAAAGAGTCTTTAAGTCAAGGTCTTCATTAGGAAATTTTGTAGGTAAGTAGCTCAATACAACTGCTGGATCCCAGGTAAGATCATACTTGATGTGGTTGGTCTTCACATAACGACTCCTTTCATGAAACTTTTTAACCTGTCATATTGGGAATTTATGTTTAATATTAATGATAATGCAGATCTATAGCTATTAATAGTACCGTACTTAGCACCTTTTTCGAAAATTTCAGTTAGAAAATGAACAATTATTGGTTTAGAAGTTTGAGTAAAACTAAAATTATTATTTTTGCAATATTCAATCCACGCCTTGATACCTCCTTCACACTGTCTCGGTAAGAATTATCCAACAAAGATGCCAACATAATTTCAACGGACTTTGAAGACAGTGATCTTTTTACTAACGCTTTCTGAACAATTTCGCGGCAACCAAGGTTAATGTTTAATGAAGGTTGAGCGCAGATCTGAAAGGAGATTTCAGCGAATTAGTATTTAGTAAATACAATCACAACACAACCTTTTAAACAATGGCAACCATAGTTGCGTGGGCCAGTATGGTACTACCACAATACCCACAGACTTTTCACTAACAATTTTCTGAAGAGTTTTTGCATCTGGGTCATTTTTCCAGGTTACATAAATAGGACATTATAAGTTGCATCTGTTTGCAAAAAGATCAACCGATAGTATTCCAAACCTATTTGTTATATTATTAAAGGTATAGTCACTTAGATCCCATTCAGTGTCATTAAACTGTTTTCGTGACAAACTCTCAGCTTCTATATTATCTTTTGAAGTAATATAAGATGTAAAGATATTGATCTTACGCATTTCACGCTATTTCCATTGGTCTCGGGTAATATGATCCATATGTGAAAACTGAACACTACCTACCCATTCTATTTATACAGGTAATGGTAATATCTATTCTTAACAATATATCACAATCGTAACTACCATAATTATGCGAATGTTTTAAGTCCGAAAAAACTGCTTTTAATTCCAGAGTATTAATGTGTAGCGACGACTCGCTTTCCTTCCAATGACCCGCTGCCTCTTTTCCATCACAAAACCCGCCCTAGCCAGTATATGATGCGTCAGGATAGATAGTTTTAGTGTATTGGCCTGTTCTAAGAGGAGAAAAGCCCTCTTCTAGATAATTTAACCACCAAGTAAAATCATCTTTATTATATCTGGGTAAATTCACTACCTGATCATAAGTAGGATTCTTATTTGGTGACAATATTTTAAATTGCTCGAATAACTTTGTGTATTATTTTTTCTATTTTAAGAACTTTTTTTTTTTTTTTTTTGTGGGTAGTTTTAAAATAATTTTATCTGAATCAAAAATAAACCCAAGGAATTTACATTGTGTTCTAGGAACAAAGCAACCTTTTTTCCGTATGCATTATGAAACCTAAATTTATTAAAATATGTTTTGTAATCCAAACATTCTCATTACAATCATCACAATCTTTGCCAATGTAAAATATATTATCTAGATATATTATGGATGAAAAAATTATCCCGACGTAAAAATTCCATGACTGGTTTTAATATTTTAGTAAATACTTATATAAAGAGCGGTGCATAAGTCAAACGTTTAATATTTGAATTCATATAAAACGTTGTTATATTCAAATCGAAGGTACTTTCGGAAAGACTTATCAACATTGATGAAAAAATAACATGTAGCATTGTTTTGTTAACTTATCAGCGGTTCTGTAATCTTCCATTTTGAAGTGTTTTGTAGTAAATTAATTCAAAGATTTTAAATTATGTATGAAGCGATTTTCACCGTATAGCTTGAGCACAAGAAAAAAAATTGTGATAAAATTTACCTGGCTCATGAGAACATACGAATATAGCATTTATTTTTAATAGTTTATCCAACGCTAAAATATAATCTTTATGGCCATGTATTGACCTTGGGTAAACACAAGAGCTACTTTGTTTAGCGGGCAGATATTTAAAAGGTCTTTAGTAACCAGCTATTCACGATAATATTAATGGATCACTCGTTATCTAAGCCCATTTTTGATGAAAATATCGTAAACGTCCATCGCACTGCACCTGGTGGTTTATTTCCGCTGGTTGCTAGTGTTCCACGACCGTTCGTGGTAGGTCCTACGTGGCGGGTACGTGTAGCTCTGCTGTGGAGCTCGAGCCGGCAGCTATGGCTGCGGAGATGACGTCGTCGTTTTTTGCAATTTGCAGCGTTTCAGCAACATCTCCTCCCAATAGATAATCATCGCAACTTGTATTGGTCAGCGTGTCACGCAGGCATACGTTTATGGAACTCATTATTATGTTACGATGAGTTTTAGTTTCCCTATTCTGGCTATCGCGACAAGCGTAACTCAGCAGTTTTAAAAGTTTTTGCTTCAAAGTTCCATTGAAAATGATTACCATCGCTTGCGATAAAGCTGCCAAGGCGATTCCAATTTGCCCTTTTTTTTTTTTTTTGTTGATGTATAGAATCTCGTTTGGTAAGAGTTTCAGCCAATGCTGCTTTTGCTTCTAAATTTAATAAAGGGAGCAAGTAAATATTTGCAAATTGCGGGTACAAGATAGTCCTCAACAGGCTTATCTTTAGATTCTTTAGATCTTCAGCCGACAACTGCTGGTTTTTAGACCTCTTCCGGGACATTAATCGTATCAAAAAAAAAAAGGCTGATAATGACGGAGGTAGCTCGGGCACTTCAAATCTTGGATTCGGCGTGCAAGATCGTCTCCACCGCAAATCAGATTAATCGCCAACGGCGATATTATCTGGTAACTGACTAATCAAAAGAATTAATTATATGCATCGAAACTCGATGACTACACGCACATACCATGTGGGTAGTTTTGTGTCAACGACATTTTTTCTAATATTTATTAAAATTATATTAGAGATTCTCCACCGTACATCAGATTAATCGCCAACGACGATATTATTATCGAGTAACGGACTATTAAGGAGAATTAATTGTATGCATCGAACCTCGATGACTACACGCACATACAATGTGGGTAGTTTTTGTGTCAACGACATTTTTTCTAATATTTACTAAAATTATATTAGAGATTCTCCACCGTACATCAGATTAATCGCCAACGACGATATTATTATCGAGTAACGGACTATTAAGGAGAATTAATTGTATGCATCGAACCTCGATGACTACACGCACATACAATGTGGGTAGTTTTTGTGTCAACGACATTTTTTCTAATATTTACTAAAATTATATTAGAGATTCTCCACCGTACATCAGATTAATCGCCAACGACGATATTATTATCGAGTAACGGACTATTAAGGAGAATTAATTGTATGCATCGAACCTCGATGACTACACGCACATACAATGTGGGTAGTTTTTGTGTCAAAGACATTTTTTCTAATATTTATTAAAATTATATTAGAGATTCTCCACCGTACATCAGATTATATCGCCACCGGCGATTTTATCGAGTAACGGACTAAATAGGAGAATTAATTATATGCATCGAACCTCCCAACACAGTTGGGTTCTTCGGAATTTGTAATTTGATGTCTCAACCTCCTCGAATTATTTTCTTGAGAATTTTCTCCTCCTTCGATGCACAATTTTTACCATTTAAACTTTTAAAATTTAACTAGCTAATTAATATATTTTAGTCGACGTGCGCAGGCTACAGCACGGAAACGCAGAATGAGTTCTGTAGACTGGATGCTGACATAGGGAGCGAAATGTGACAGTTGTTAAAAAAAAAAAAAAAAAAGAACCCTTATCATAGACTCTAAAATCCGTGCAAAGGCTAGCAGTAGGTGGCGCTACTACATAAAGTAAACCTCAATCGCGAAGAAAGAAGCTGTGAAATATAATGGGCGCCAGCTCCTCTCAACACACAAAAGAGAACACAGACACGCTATGAAATCAAACACAAAAGTATGGAGCACAGTTATATTGAGAAACCACGGATTTACATTGATAGTACCAGATATGGTACAGCTAAGTTAAGATTTCTTTTTTTTTTTTTTTTATAAGTGACTAAACCCGCGTTTGACCCCAATCTCACCTGATGGTAAGTGACGATGAGGTCGAAGATGAAAGCACACGGGCTTAGGAAGGAACTGGCTCTTTATACAATATTGCCGGAACACATTACCGCCGGAGCGGTAACATTTGGCGGCAGACTTTATATAAAGGGTGGTCGCTAGCCAGGCGGACCCAGAAGGGATCCTACCACCAAGCAAAAAAAAAAAAAAAAAATCACATTAAGATATAATACCTTGGAACTTGGATCTTGAGGTTGGTAGAAGGCTTTGGTTTATTAAATAGCTGTCGTCATGGACGAGCTTAAATCATCGTGTCTCTCGTCTCAATGCTGATGTCATTAGAAATAGAATGGTGAAAATGCAAAGTCGGAGTGTGAGAAAAAAGAGTAACCATAAAAAAAAGCCCTGTAACAAAAAACATGTAATTAGCATATGACGCTACAGCACCACAATACGGAAAATATGGTCACGTGGAAGATGGCCAAGGTGATACATACCAACAACGTTGGGTTTCTGTGAGAAGTAAATCACTTCACATAAGATATTAAGGGATTAAGACATCCCGTGGTGGACCTGAAAAGAACAGACAAAGGGATATATTTTGTCAAGATGGCTGATTTAACTCAGCACAAAAACCGATATGCCACAAAAGAAAACTTACCAATTAACCTCCAAACATCTTCTACAGATACAAACTAATGCCTCAAGGCATAGTTAAAATAATTATAGAAATATCTAATCGCCGACAACTGTCCTTGCGAATTCAAGACTCGAACCAAAAAGATGGATGACAGAGCGCACAGAGTATTTATAAGCTTCGACATCCCAGTTCACTCAGTCTGACCGAGAGATTACAAAAACCGAATTAAGGGCGCTCTACACTCTCCAAAACTATCAATCGAACGGGAGTGAGAGGTACTAAAAAAAAAGTGTTACAAGGTGTAAAGAAACGCACAAGCTGGAAGATTTGGGAAAAAAATTGGCAAACGGTTAAGATATAATGTGCATATGGATTTCACTTTAAATAAGGTACCATTACCTACCTACTTAATTTATTTATTTAGCAGTTTATGTACACAAAGTTAGATAAATTATACCGATTAATGATCTATACAAAGTTAGTAGATACAAAGGTACTGCTAATAAAGAAATTTCTTGAGACTGGAGAGTTTGATTGAGGAGCAATAATAATATGTGTTAGATAAAATAATTACATAAAACTATAATATTAAATTAAATATACTGGATCATCTACATAAAAATCTAATATATGAAATTACATGCTGACTAACTGATCATCAACGCCCATCCTAAACCGTTGGACCTAGGAAGCTGAAATTTTACACTTGACTTCATTTTAGAGCTAAGACAAGGATTATGAAAGGAATTTTCAAAATTCAACCCTTAAATGGTTTAATTTTGAAAAAACTGTAAAATTAATTTCACTGATGTTCGCGTTTCATTTGAGGTTTGAATCCATAATGACTCCCAAGTTCTTTGCTGTGTCCGTGAAATTAATCACAACATTATCCATGATGATAGGAGGTACTAGTATTACTTTATTAATTAAGAACTAAATAGTTATCGGTTATTAAATAAAAAAAAAAACACTTAAAAAATGTCTATGCGACGCTTTGACACATTTTGTTTGGCCATGGTATCTAAATCTTTTATCTAAAAATATTTTAATCACACTTTTTATTAATAATAATAAACAGTTACGATCTTTGGTCAAGCATAATCGTACCTCACATTTTATACATAAAATTGTGGTATAGCCACTCTTGCAAAGTCGACAACGACCTTTTTCTCTATCGTTGCCATCATACTTCACTTCATCAATAGGCCGAGCCACGGTTGGCTTTTTAATTTTTTCTTTAGCTTCTGGACCTGGTATGTCACCTTGGTCTGCTGTAGTTTTTGACTTCAATGCCAGAAAAATGTGAATCCGAAACTCCTTTGAACTCATGGATTTCTTCAGGTTTTTCTGAGCATAATGTCTTCGATACCATAACCAAGCGTTATTGATAGATATATTTATAAGCTGAGCAAATATACCCATATACCATCGTCTTGTTTTCAATGTGGTTCTGTACAGTGCTATAAGCATATCTGATAAATCTACACCCCCCATGTGTGCATTATATTTTTTTATTATTTTAGGGCAATTTACGTCGATTTTAGTTTTATGTTCTTTAGAAAACCGTTTTATCTTACACATTGGGTGAGCATCGCAAAATGAGCTTGCCAATATAACAGGCTTGTTATCAAACCATTTGATAACAGCTACCTTGTTTTTGTTACATACGATTTGTGAAAATGAGCCGCGGCCTTTTTTTGAGACTTTTGTCGGTCTCCAGCAAATTTTGACATCCACGCAATCTGTTTGCTTTGATCGTTTCGAGACTGAATATACGAAGAACATTACGAAAATACGTAATCAACTCCCGTGATATGTAATAGTTATCAAAGTAGACAAAGCAGGGTTTATTTTGTATTGACTTACAAAGAGCTACTTACTTTAGCTCCAAATCCTAAAGCCTCTTCATGCGCAAATTGTATATTGCGAAATGTATCCTCACCACCATACAACATGAAATCGTAAATATATCCAGACACTCCAGATCTAACAAACGCTTTGAACCCCCACTTTTTAGGTTTTCTAGCATTGTACTGTCGTCGATTTCCCGCTTTCTTGCCCTTATATGGAAGTGTCATTTCATCGATGCTAAACTGATTTTCTTTTTCTAAAGCATTCAAACAATTTTGGCGTACTTTTTCAACTACTGGCCGGATCTCATGAAACTTATCTGTGGTATCTTCGTTATTATCTGCCAAGTGGATAAATCGCCTGATTTTTTGGTATTTTTTCAGTGACATTATATCAGCCACTTGAGAAAATCTCAAGTGGGAACTCCAGTAATCCAAGTAACAAGGCATATTTACTACTCCCATTATAATGAGAATTGCAATGAAATTCAAAATGTCTTCCTCGGAAACACTTATGTTTCGCCCCAATTTCTTGACTATAATAATTATTTGTCTGTTGTACAATGTCTCTAATTATATCGCCCGAAATAAAATTTGAGAAATATTCACGTGGTGTCATATTTTCAACGGGTGGATCAGAATATGGTGTAGGTTCTACAGTATCGTTGTAGGTAAAATGTTTTTTCCAATTGAAATTCAATTCTGATCTCTTTTTTCACTTGGGAAGTAAACGTGATCGAATATTCGTTGTTTTAGGGTTTGTTGATCTGGTTGCTCTGGTTTTTCTGCTTCGAGTTGTTGTTGGCGTGGGTAGCTGTCCAGGTAGTGTTGATGGATCTCTTGATGTTGTTGGTATGGATTGCAGGTGAAGATAGAAGAGGAAGTGAAGATATTGAGGGTAAGAAATTATAGTCAGTTTCTAAGTCAGAAGGGAACACCGAGTTTATTACTGGGGTCAAGGGTACGCCACAATCAGAATGGTCAGTTTCACATTCAGTCACGTCACTGTCAAGCAGGATCATACGCTCTAAGGACGAATCAAGCGAAGGTACGGGAGAGGTATCTTCTACTTCGTCTACATTGTGATGCAGGGAATCGTATCCTCTTCATCGTCAGTTACGTCGCTATCGTCAGATCGTGATTTTATAACAGGAATGAGAGCTAATATGCGATTAGATCTAGCTCGCTGAAGTACCTATGAACAAAAAAAGCTACGTGCTACCAAAAACCAAACCCATGAAAACAAAAACAAAACTCAAGATAAACACAAGAAGTAAAATAAAACAATTGCATTGTCAACATAAATCAACGACCACTCGGGGGTCTACCAGGCAAATCCCGTAGATCGTAATATTTTTTCAGGGATTTTTTTAGCCGAATAGACGAAGTTTTTCCTACGTTAAAGTATATTATAAGTTTTTCACTATTTTAAATGAAAGAAGAAACCCATGAGCGTGGTAAGAACTTCGTCTTACCTACTAAAAAAATATTAATAACGATGTAGATTAAAATCGACGGACGTTGCGTGGTAGACCCCCCGAGTGGTGCGACAAGTCTCTTAAAGAAAAAATAGTAGTCCTGTCGGGTAAAGCCGCGAGCGAAGGCTAGGCAAAAACATAAAACAACTATTAGTTATGTCTTTGGCAATGTTGCTTTAAGGCATCAAACCAAAAGTAAGCTACTATGCTAGTTGTTTGGCATTGACGCTTTTTGGCAACTTTTAGGTTAAAAAGCACGCTATTTAATATTTTCTTAAGTTTTCGCGATTCATACTATTAAAACACTTTTTAACCGGATTCATCGCGTATATTTCCAATATAGTTTCCAACCATCTTCTCTATTGAATTAGTAACACCCTAATTTCAATAGAGAAGATAGTTGGAAACTAACACCGAAATGGGACCCTATCCTGAAAAACATTAAATCTAACATCCAGCAAGCTGCACGACCTGAAACTCAAGATACTGTCAGCTCGTTTTGTGTCAATCCAGAACGCTACGCTCGAAGACTGAGAAACAGATGGAGATGATGATGTATAACTTTTTCAATCTATCAATCCGACGCTTGACACCTCAGTCGCTCGTAACCACGGGGTCTGCAAAGACACCAAACGTCGAGTCAAAATTTAAAATGTAAATATACGCGATAAATTCGGTTAAAAAGTGTTTTATTTAATAGCATGCTATTTACTAGTAAAAAAACATCAACGCCAAAAATTGCTTGATATGATTAGTATGGTTTATTATGAATAAAATTTAGACAAAACACAATCTCTTAGAGTGCCAATAATAGTATAAAATCATAAAACTTACGGCTCTGTTGTTCCCACCGCGCGGCATCTTGACGTTTGATAGAAATAGGGATGTGAAATGACTGTAAACTCAGTCGATAATCGTTTTGTAGTGTTGTACTGAACTTAGATTCTTTATAAAAACGAATGATTTGTGAAAAAAATATTGTTTCATGCTGTAGAAATATTAAAAGTAGTTATTGCGAAAAAGCAACAAAAACTTATTAAGGGTTAATAATTTCTATCACACTGCTAGAAGCATATCTTAACCCTCGCCTTGTTTTTTTATAAATTAAACTATTTGTATTTTCGACCCCGAGTAATAGAGAGGTGCATACTTCACACTTTATATTAGTGAGTATTTTTTTACTAACGAATCCTGCAATGTATTCAAGGATACTATCAGTGTACAGATCATTATCTTTTAAAATACTTTCTAAATATTGATCGTATAGATCGCTATGATTTGATGAGATTTTAGCAAATGTACTAGAATTATCAATAATATTTCCTGTTTCACATAAAACATATGTCTCTGGGGATGTTACCTGTAAAGATAGAAATAATTAAAACAAAAAGCAAATTAAAAATTTATTATCATCAACTTGAATTTGACATATTTTAATATAATTAAAATATTCGCTTGGTGGTAGGATCCCTTCTGGGTCCGCCTGGCTAGCGACCACCCTTTATATAAAGTCTGCCGCCAAATGTTACCGCTCCGGCGGTAATGTGTTCCGGCAATATTGTATAAAGAGCCAGTTCCTTCCTAAACCCGTGTGCTTTCATCTTCGACCTCATCGTCACTTACCATCAGGTGCGATTGAGGTCAAACGCGGGTTTAGACACTTATAAAAAAAAAAAAATTACCTGATGTTATATTAAATTTATTTTGATACAAGACTTACGGGAAAATTGAAGGAACTGAGTTTTCTCTTAATCTTATTACATCAAGAGTTCTATTTAAACAAGTTTCAGGAAAATGCAGTGAGCAGCTTTTGTCGAGGATTAATATTTTCTTCACCAAGAAGAAAATATTAACTTAAGAGCAGCTGTTAAGCTTTTGTCTCAATCCTTCATTTTTTGGAAACCTAGAAACCAAATATTTGTACTTATTGCACTAAACATATAATTTTGATCAGAGCATAACCCTATTTCAACTATGAAAATAATTACGAACGAAATAAATAAATGAGTCTGTTACTCGAAAATAAAATAAGATACAGATTCTTTTAACATTTATTTATGATTGTGCTTAGCTTTACATTTGAATTTAAAAGGTTTTATGTGATATTACAAGAAAAATGGTACTCACTTATGAAGAGTCAATGCTACTTGATTTTTGTTTTTTCTTGCACCACATTTTAAAATGCAACAAGACTTAAATGCAACTTAGTTTTAAACAAGTATTTATTGTTTATTTATGCAAATCTCAAATAAACAAACAATACACAACCACTTTACAACGAAACTACCACGAAACACGGGTAAACAAGATGGCGAATTGAGGCACGTACCTACAGCTGTCAAATGATCTTTGAAAGTGAGTGGCACACATAGCAATATCTAAAATATGTATGTCTCTTTCGTCATATGCAAACTTAGCCGTATAAAAGAGACAAATATATATTTTTTGTTCTGTACCATATATGAATGATATTTGTATATGTATAAATGCTATATGTTGACAAGGGCGCCTCCATAGAATTAGAACTCAATGGTTGAGACTAACAAATTGCTGTTTTTGAAACTCATTTTACGGAGATAGTTGGATTTGATCCTAACCTGGGTTTTATGTTTTGGATTTTTTATGGAATATTGCTGTTTTTGAAACGATGTGACTTAATAGGTAAAAACTATTTTAACGGGACTGTGTTACCATATTCATAACTTGAATTGTGTAAAAATACCAGAATGCTGTTTTTGATTCTGCACGACTCAATTAATGAATATTCAATAAATAGATAGCTAGTTAATTAGCTATTTTTGTTTGTTTTGCAGTATCAAATCAGTCACTCCTATGAACCAACTTTTATAAACGCTGAGATTTTATGCGACAGGAAGTCAGCTAATAACTTGTGGTGACATGATTGGTGTACATGACAGCACAGCTTGTAGAATAGTGCGTCGTGTTACTCATGCCATTGCATAAGTGTATAAGATGTATATCAAATTTCCAAGCAGAACAGAAGAGCAAAATAAAACAGTGTATGATTTTTATATACCTAATTGCAAAGTTCCCTTGAGTAATTGGTGCGTTAGATTGCACTTATGTGAGAATATTATCTCCAGGTGGTGATAACGCTGAAATATATAGAAATAGGAAAGGATATTTTTCAATAAACACGCAATGTGTGGCTGCTGCAAACCTTCTGTTTTTAGATATTGTGGCAAGGTGGCATGGTTCCACATGATTCCAACATTTGGGATTACTGTGCTTTAAAACGCACGCATTATATGTGCACGGCAAATATAATGATTAATTGTTGATAAGTGACAGTGGCTATGCCCAAACTAACTTTATGATGACACCTCTGTCAGATAATAATGTGAATACACGAGATACTTAGCCGGTCTTTCAATCCTCCTTCCATCATCTCTACTCATTCCCTTATGAGTCCTTAATATTTTCTCCTCCCATTGTGACAGACCTCGGAATACCTAAAAAGAGCCCCGAAGCATACTCTCTTTTCCTCAGAGCAGTGGAAGCTAGATGGCCGAACTGGACCCAAATATACACAGACGCCTCTAAACTATCCCCATCAGGCGCTGTTGGCTCGGCCGTCTGGATACCAAAATATTCCGTGCTCCTATCGTATAAAATCCCCCCGCAAGCCTCGGTCTTTACTGGCGAATCAATTGCTATACTTGAAGCGCTAAAATATGTAGTCGACAATAATATCACTAATGCCCTTATACTTACTCCTTGCTTTGAAGGCCAACCCGTTCAAGCTAGGCCCAAAATTCCCTATCCTCCTCCAAATCAGGAAATCTATCATCTCTTGCAGTAGTAACTCGATAAATGTTGTCCTTGCTTGGATTCCTGGACATTCGGGCATTGCCGGTAACACAGCTGCTGACTCCTTCGCTAAAGACTCCATACAAATTGGTTCCTTGGATCACTATATGTGCTATGCCCAGGATCTCCGCATCTTAGCCAGTGAACGGCTACATGTTGCCTGGAGCTCCTCATGGGACCGATCTCGCAAACTAAAAGCCAAACATAATGGTGAGATTCAACCAACCATACCTACTAAGCCCTGGTTTTTTAAAATTAAAGCTGCAGATAAACGGTCCACCTCAGTTGTCTGTAGACTGAGGCTTGGCCATTACTGCTCCCCTGTTTTCCTAAACAAAATCGGCGTTCGTAATTCTCCATTGTGCGATTGCGGACTGGAACCTGGGACAGCTGACCACATATTTTTTAACTGCCCCCTCTCACTCTCCTCCCTGTATTCCTTTCTTCTCCGACAGGTCCCTAGACCAATCAATATGTGGTCTCTACTCTCAATCCCAGATCCTATTATTCTTAAATGCCTTTTGAAATACATCCATCAATTCAATATAAGGTTATAATACTAGCTCAAATTCCCCGTCTACTGATATTATACAGCAATTGTAAGAAGCAGTAAGGGCTGGTGGCTGTCAAAGATAGTCTACGACCCTTCACGCGATACTGGCAAAAATTGTCTGTTGACTATGGAAGAAGAGATTCCCTATATTATCCAGGGGCATAAGTATTCACCTTCATAGAATACCTGGCATAATCATAGCAACAGCTGTACTTCATAATTTATCTATATTACGAAAGGAAAACATACCCCCTGAAGATCAAGAGTTTCTTGTTATTATGGATGATGATGTTGCACCAGAATGCCATGGAAGAGGAGGCGCTAATTTGCAACGAAGATAACTAATAGAGGAATATATGTTCTATTTCCATTTCCAGTGACACTTTTTGTTATCTAACCAGCTCCAACTTCTCTTCTGACAATATTTTGAAACTCTCATTTGTTATTATTTTCAGGAATAAAGGAAAGTACTTTAATATAATATTATATATATATATATATATATATAAGCCAATTGGAATTAGCAAAAAGATATGACTCTGGATGACTTGAAATAATAATTTAGGTACCTTTGTTAGAGAGAGCAGATGCATTCCTTTTTCTTAAAATGTCAAGACTTTTCAAGTAGTCTTCTTCGATAGGTGCAATTCGTTGTTCTTCAGGAAGACTCTCTTGAAATTGCTTTATGAGTGTGGCATCTCTATCATACATACTATAAAGTCTATCCATTTGTGGCTTTTTTAACTTTCTTACAGTTTACGTGGGTTGTCATTATCTGAAGGAGGAGGATCTTTTTTACAATATTGTCTCTTTTGGACGAGAATGTGAATCTCACTCTCCGAAAGAATTAATGTCATGAACTTATGATTTTAATCAGTATTGATAGGCAGCTTATAAGACACCCATAAATGGAAAAACATATGTACCTTCACCTATGATATTTATATGTACTTAATCCCATCACAACCTTCTTATACTTGGCTTCTTCTTTTTTCAATTCGACTTGCAAACACTCGAAGCTTTCCTGGCAAACCTCAATAGGCCTACTTATTGTAGAGGCGATTGCTTCCCAGTCTTTGCCATTTCCTCTAAGGCACTTAAAAAAGCCTGTGTTTGATCAGGATCTGTGACATAAATAGACATCTGTGTTATAAATAGCAAATACCAGCGGTACTACGGTTAATAAAATACATTACTGGGCATTATATATTATACAAGGGTGTGGTAGTCTGGGTCCAGAAAAATAAGTTCATCATGTTACTAACCTCTCAACAACATTTTTGATTCTGAATGTTTTTTTTTGAATTTGCTTTTAATGTTTCTATAACAACTTAAAAGTTTTTCGGCATTTCTTGGAACACGTTTTGTGTTGGCATTGAAAACATGAGCGATTTTGACCCAGGCATTTTGCTTTTCAATCTGTTTAATTTGGTCGGTCTTTTTGCACTCAATAATATGGGTGTATAGTTCCATCGCTGCAATCAGCAATATCTGTTCTTTTTTTGTAAAATTTGGCCCCCGCGCCCTATAAGAAACACTTTTTTTGCCATATGAACCTATCAATGAACTCAACGAAAACAATTATTATCAATAAAAATTACCACGCGAGAAATAGCACGAGAACACTTCACAAATCACAACAACACAATTTGTGTGATTTGATGTGACAGTTGAAAGCTCGTCGGTCCATTTCTCGCATTTTTTTTAAAGAAATTCAACCATTTTGCTCTAAGTCATGTGTACAACGCACGAAAACGTAAAAAGGAACGCAAGAAACTGGTTTACCGACTCCCTAACTACGATTAGTTAAATAACCATCCAAACGGACGTGAGCAAGACCTTTTTAATTGTATTTAGGATAAACTCATTTAACTAAAGCCGTACAATCAGTACCAAAAAATTTGTAGGAACTTATTAAACTTACAAATCAAATTAGAAACACTTATTAGTTAAAGTTTGGCTCTTTATATTCTACATTATAATTAACAGTCTTTAACAGTATTATCAGTCTTTTAATCAACATCTGAAATATTGAATAAAGCTTCTTGTTTCCATCAAAAAAACAAAAGCTTAACCCCTTTCTATGAATAATTGTCGTCAAAAACAAAATCAACATAAACTCCTATAAATTTTCAATAAAATCAAAAAGAAAAAGATAAAAGTGACAAATTTATTGGGAATGTATAAGTTGCTATTCGGCAACTACTGCCTTTAAGTTTAGGGTCCGGAAGTATAAATTTTATGTCATTTTTCCCAACTCCTGCCATATCTAGTTCTAACGTTTCAGAGAATTTATAAAATTAAATCCTTTGGGATTAAATTTATTATTAAATCCTTTCTCTGACAAGTTCTGCCAACAATGCACGTATTGCAGTAAGGGACTCTGCAATGCTTACGAATGCAGCAGATGTCTGCATGTCTACAGCCAAGCGCCTCTCCTCGAAATCCTGGGCCCATTGTGGTGATGCAGCAGTAACTACTCGCACATCTGCAACACAATCATTACCTGGGTGAGGCCGCCATTTTTTGCTGATGTGGCGCAGAAGTATTGTGATGGTAGCGTAGAACTTCTACGCGTCGGTGGCGTTGAGTAGCGTATAATAGTGACGAATAAATGTAAAGGTTCGCGTACACATGCCAAATATTTTATGAATCTTGTATACATATAAAGTAATAAGTTTGTAGGTAAACAAATGGAAAATGAAACCCACTGAATAAATAAAATCAACTTTATATACTTCTTAGTCTCATGTAATTTTTATGGCACACTTTCAGTCTTACTTTTCAATAATCATAATAATTTAACACTGATAATGAGGTAGGTACCTAATACAGTAATCTTTGTACCTTCTTTATCTGAAACAAATATAATCTACTCAATTTTTATGCTCAAATATTGTAGGTCAAAGTTTTTAATTCCTCTCCTTTCTGATATTGGATTTTGAATGATCTGGTCGATATCGTTTCTGTATACGACAGATATGTCTTCGTTTACTGGCCAAGCAAATCTTCCATTACCTTTGTTTCGTAAAAACTTCACTGTGTAACTATTATCGTTTATATTTACGACTTCTCCAATATAGTATTTTGTCCTTTTATCTGTGAAAAACTTAACCAAAACATAAGAACCTTTATTTATTTCTAAATTCACGCAATAATTGTTTTTAAAATCATTTTCATCATTCAGTTCTGTACTCTCATCAGTTACTTCTGTACTTTCTCTGAAGTAACTACCGAAAGAAGAAGCTACCGGATTTTTGAGGCGTATCATTTTTCGAAAGTACGTTTATAAGACTTCGGAATTGATCTTCACTAAAACTTACGTTTGCCATATTTGCTTTATTACGATGGCTACGCCTAGGCAAAATTTTATATAGATCTATTTTGAAAAAGATTTTAAGCTGTGTACCAAAAATATCGAGCATAAATAAATAGATGTATAAAATAGCGAGCAAAAGACAAGAGGGTAAAGAAACTATAAAATATATAAATAAATTAAAAAAATTCCCCGCGTTGGGCTGCCAATTTATAAGAAGGGGTACGTGAGGGGAATAAATATGAACGCGTAATATAAAGAATAAACAATATATTTACTCAAAAAAACTAAGTTTAGCACAACAATAACAATTAAATACTTAAATTTTAACAACTAAAAGGAATACAGTAAAAATGATCTATTAAGTAATTAATTATCACGCGACGCTAGGAAAGCTACGCCTATAGCGTCAATGCGCTGTGTCGTTCGCTAACGAAGCGACACAGTAATACTGGCACGATGGGCGCGCAGAGTAGCCCGAACTCAGAGAACACGAGAGAATCCTGAGACCGACCTAAGTCGATGCAGAGAACCGCTCCCGACGCTCGCTGAGCGCAGACTGGCGAACGCGTCGTAAGCGTCGTAAGTCGTCACTCGCCCCCCCCGAAGGGGGAACGGTGGAGTCCGCTCGGGGCAATGGCCCCTTTCGGGAGGCAGCAGCGCGGCCCTAAAAATAGAGCCGGTCTTTGGGTGGCCGATGGCGTGGCGTCGTTGGTGGCCTAGCTTCACCCGCGATCAAGCCCGCCGGCGGTCTATCGCAAGACAGGCGGCCGTCGGGCGATCTGCGTGGGAAGCTAGGGGGTCAGATGGCCGGCTACTGCCTCCAACTGAAGAATGCCCTTCTTCAGGGCGGGCTCTGGGTCTTTGGAGACCTGCAGGGCGTGTAAGGCCGTCTTCAAGATCGTCAGCGCGGCCTTTATAGCGGCGCTGGCGGGGTCGTCGGTTTTGGTGGGGGCCGCGGCCGTCTCAACGCGCGGGGCGGAGGTTGGCTCGCGGCGCCGTGCAGTCGGCGCGGCCTGTTCGGCGGCGCCTTCTCCTCCTCGTCTTCTTCGGGGCGGCCGTCGCCGGGTTGGCGGGAGCCATAAGGCTCGCCTGGCCCGGGGCGGCTGGGACATCACGGGTTTGGGCGACAGTGCCCGCCTTCCTGTTGCGCGCCTCGCGTTGGAAGACGCGGCACGCTGCGCTACTTGCGGGGTGTGACTCCCCGCAATTAGCGCACGTGGCGGGCTCCTCACGCGGGCGCGGGCACTCCGCGGCGTGGTGCTCGCCCCCGCACCGCACACAAGCAATAGGCCTGTGGCAGTGGTGGGACGAGTGCCGGAACCGCTGACATCGGTGGCACTGTGCCGGACCTCTCCTGCCTCGCCAGGACTCAATCCTGATCCCTGGCATGAGGAGAAGCTCCGACACAGCGTAGACGTCAGCGAAGTTCTTGGTACGGGCGATCTGGGCGTAGAATATGCAGCCCGGGCGCCCGTGTCGAGCGCGGATGGGCCGCACATACTCCGCCTGAAAGGAGAGCTGGTTTAGCTCATCCTGGATGTCCTGGGCTGGGGTGTCGGCGGGGAGGCCGCGGATCGCCACCTTGATATGCCGCTCAGCCGGAAGCGAGTAGGAAAACCAAGAGATCTTCTCGGTCGCTTCCAGCTGAGCGAGATATCGCTGGACGACGCGGTATTCCACGTCGTCGTTAGGTGTGAACCGCATGCCTTTCCCAAACGGTCGCACGTTCGCTGGGCGGCCGAGCTCGTCCCTCAACCGGCGAACGTGAGTCTGCCAGTTGGGGAGGGTCTCAACGATCAGCGGTGGGTACCGCGTCTTCGTGCGTATGATGTTCGGCGGCGTCGGCGAGGCGGCGGCGGCGCGGGCGGCCGGCTGGGTTGCCGGGGCTCGCGCGGCAGGCTGCATCGCCGGTGCCTTGCCACGCGGTTGCGCAGGCGCAGGCCGCTTTGCGGGCGGCGGCGGTGTCGGCGGTGAGGCCGCAACCGTTGCGTAATCCAGGGCGGCGGACGCCGGAGCACCGTCCATGTCCGGTGAGGTGGACAGGACCGGCATGCTCAACGGCGTCCCTTGGGATGGCGACGTGGGGCGCCCCTGGATAGGGGGCGCGGCTGCGGCGGCGAGGGGTGCGGCGGGGGGGGCCCCGGAGGGCACCTTTCGTCTGCCTTAT
>CALYBW010000207.1:0-28996 GCA_944452665.1 Stenoptilia bipunctidactyla | reverse complement strand
AATATACGATTTGGATGCACCAAAAACGATATAATTTTGCTAAGCAGGTAGCTGATTGAGGTGTCAGAAGGAGCACCTCAATGCGTGTGACAAAATAAAAACAATTAAAACTATAAGACTTACAAAATGACTAAGTAAACTACGTGTGTTAAATTTATAAATAAACTATTAAATTTCTATAGGATCGAGATAAGATTTTTGTAAAATTTTTCAGAAACTACGCCTGAAAATGTCCTGAAAACGATTAAATTAACCTAATACAGCGATATTAAACAGAAAAAATTGCTTTGGAAAGCAGTCAGTCAATATTTTTCGGAAACCGATGTATATAGCTAATGTATGGAGACTGCCGGTTAGGTAAACTTTGAGGTTCGAATTTCTGCTAATAAATTTTTTATTTTCAGGCCGATTGCGGAGTTCGACCCCTCTGAAGGAAGGAATCGACGAGATCTACGAGAATAAACAATAAAAAAGGTGAGTGACAATACAAAATTTTGAAGTTTTCGACCAAAAACCAAGTTTTCTATAGGAAAATTAGCAATATACGATTTGGATGCACCAAAAACGATATAATTTTGCTAAGCAGGTAGCTGATTGAGGTGTCAGAAGGAGCACCTCAATGCGTGTGACAAAATAAAAACAATTAAAACTATAAGACTTACAAAATGACTAAGTAAACTACGTGTGTTAAATTTTATAAATAAACTATTAAATTTCTATAGGATCGAGATAAGATTTTTGTAAAATTTTTCAGAAACTACGCCTGAAAATGTCCTGAAAACGATTAAATTAACCTAATACAGCGATATTAAACAGAAAAAATTGCTTTGGAAAGCAGTCAGTCAATATTTTTCGGAAACCGATGTATATAGCTAATGTATGGAGACTGCCGGTTAGGTAAACTTTGAGGTTCGAATTTCTGCTAATAAATTTTTTATTTTCAGGCCGATTGCGGAGTTCGACCCCTCTGAAGGAAGGAATCGACGAGATCTACGAGAATAAACAATAAAAAAGGTGAGTGACAATACAAAATTTTGAAGTTTTCGACCAAAAACCAAGTTTTCTATAGGAAAATTAGCAATATACGATTTGGATGCACCAAAAACGATATAATTTTGCTAAGCAGGTAGCTGATTGAGGTGTCAGAAGGAGCACCTCAATGCGTGTGACAAAATAAAAACAATTAAAACTATAAGACTTACAAAATGACTAAGTAAACTACGTGTGTTAAATTTTATAAATAAACTATTAAATTTCTATAGGATCGAGATAAGATTTTTGTAAAATTTTTCAGAAACTACGCCTGAAAATGTCCTGAAAACGATTAAATTAACCTAATACAGCGATATTAAACAGAAAAAATTGCTTTGGAAAGCAGTCAGTCAATATTTTTCGGAAACCGATGTATATAGCTAATGTATGGAGACTGCCGGTTAGGTAAACTTTGAGGTTCGAATTTCTGCTAATAAATTTTTTATTTTCAGGCCGATTGCGGAGTTCGACCCCTCTGAAGGAAGGAATCGACGAGATCTACGAGAATAAACAATAAAAAAGGTGAGTGACAATACAAAATTTTGAAGTTTTCGACCAAAAACCAAGTTTTCTATAGGAAAATTAGCAATATACGATTTGGATGCACCAAAAACGATATAATTTTGCTAAGCAGGTAGCTGATTGAGGTGTCAGAAGGAGCACCTCAATGCGTGTGACAAAATAAAAACAATTAAAACTATAAGACTTACAAAATGACTAAGTAAACTACGTGTGTTAAATTTTATAAATAAACTATTAAATTTCTATAGGATCGAGATAAGATTTTTGTAAAATTTTTCAGAAACTACGCCTGAAAATGTCCTGAAAACGATTAAATTAACCTAATACAGCGATATTAAACAGAAAAAATTGCTTTGGAAAGCAGTCAGTCAATATTTTTCGGAAACCGATGTATATAGCTAATGTATGGAGACTGCCGGTTAGGTAAACTTTGAGGTTCGAATTTCTGCTAATAAATTTTTTATTTTCAGGCCGATTGCGGAGTTCGACCCCTCTGAAGGAAGGAATCGACGAGATCTACGAGAATAAACAATAAAAAAGGTGAGTGACAATACAAAATTTTGAAGTTTTCGACCAAAAACCAAGTTTTCTATAGGAAAATTAGCAATATACGATTTGGATGCACCAAAAACGATATAATTTTGCTAAGCAGGTAGCTGATTGAGGTGTCAGAAGGAGCACCTCAATGCGTGTGACAAAATAAAAACAATTAAAACTATAAGACTTACAAAATGACTAAGTAAACTACGTGTGTTAAATTTTATAAATAAACTATTAAATTTCTATAGGATCGAGATAAGATTTTTGTAAAATTTTTCAGAAACTACGCCTGAAAATGTCCTGAAAACGATTAAATTAACCTAATACAGCGATATTAAACAGAAAAAATTGCTTTGGAAAGCAGTCAGTCAATATTTTTCGGAAACCGATGTATATAGCTAATGTATGGAGACTGCCGGTTAGGTAAACTTTGAGGTTCGAATTTCTGCTAATAAATTTTTTATTTTCAGGCCGATTGCGGAGTTCGACCCCTCTGAAGGAAGGAATCGACGAGATCTACGAGAATAAACAATAAAAAAGGTGAGTGACAATACAAAATTTTGAAGTTTTCGACCAAAAACCAAGTTTTCTATAGGAAAATTAGCAATATACGATTTGGATGCACCAAAAACGATATAATTTTGCTAAGCAGGTAGCTGATTGAGGTGTCAGAAGGAGCACCTCAATGCGTGTGACAAAATAAAAACAATTAAAACTATAAGACTTACAAAATGACTAAGTAAACTACGTGTGTTAAATTTTATAAATAAACTATTAAATTTCTATAGGATCGAGATAAGATTTTTGTAAAATTTTTCAGAAACTACGCCTGAAAATGTCCTGAAAACGATTAAATTAACCTAATACAGCGATATTAAACAGAAAAAATTGCTTTGGAAAGCAGTCAGTCAATATTTTTCGGAAACCGATGTATATAGCTAATGTATGGAGACTGCCGGTTAGGTAAACTTTGAGGTTCGAATTTCTGCTAATAAATTTTTTATTTTCAGGCCGATTGCGGAGTTCGACCCCTCTGAAGGAAGGAATCGACGAGATCTACGAGAATAAACAATAAAAAAGGTGAGTGACAATACAAAATTTTGAAGTTTTCGACCAAAAACCAAGTTTTCTATAGGAAAATTAGCAATATACGATTTGGATGCACCAAAAACGATATAATTTTGCTAAGCAGGTAGCTGATTGAGGTGTCAGAAGGAGCACCTCAATGCGTGTGACAAAATAAAAACAATTAAAACTATAAGACTTACAAAATGACTAAGTAAACTACGTGTGTTAAATTTTATAAATAAACTATTAAATTTCTATAGGATCGAGATAAGATTTTTGTAAAATTTTTCAGAAACTACGCCTGAAAATGTCCTGAAAACGATTAAATTAACCTAATACAGCGATATTAAACAGAAAAAATTGCTTTGGAAAGCAGTCAGTCAATATTTTTCGGAAACCGATGTATATAGCTAATGTATGGAGACTGCCGGTTAGGTAAACTTTGAGGTTCGAATTTCTGCTAATAAATTTTTTATTTTCAGGCCGATTGCGGAGTTCGACCCCTCTGAAGGAAGGAATCGACGAGATCTACGAGAATAAACAATAAAAAAGGTGAGTGACAATACAAAATTTTGAAGTTTTCGACCAAAAACCAAGTTTTCTATAGGAAAATTAGCAATATACGATTTGGATGCACCAAAAACGATATAATTTTGCTAAGCAGGTAGCTGATTGAGGTGTCAGAAGGAGCACCTCAATGCGTGTGACAAAATAAAAACAATTAAAACTATAAGACTTACAAAATGACTAAGTAAACTACGTGTGTTAAATTTTATAAATAAACTATTAAATTTCTATAGGATCGAGATAAGATTTTTGTAAAATTTTTCAGAAACTACGCCTGAAAATGTCCTGAAAACGATTAAATTAACCTAATACAGCGATATTAAACAGAAAAAATTGCTTTGGAAAGCAGTCAGTCAATATTTTTCGGAAACCGATGTATATAGCTAATGTATGGAGACTGCCGGTTAGGTAAACTTTGAGGTTCGAATTTCTGCTAATAAATTTTTTATTTTCAGGCCGATTGCGGAGTTCGACCCCTCTGAAGGAAGGAATCGACGAGATCTACGAGAATAAACAATAAAAAAGGTGAGTGACAATACAAAATTTTGAAGTTTTCGACCAAAAACCAAGTTTTCTATAGGAAAATTAGCAATATACGATTTGGATGCACCAAAAACGATATAATTTTGCTAAGCAGGTAGCTGATTGAGGTGTCAGAAGGAGCACCTCAATGCGTGTGACAAAATAAAAACAATTAAAACTATAAGACTTACAAAATGACTAAGTAAACTACGTGTGTTAAATTTTATAAATAAACTATTAAATTTCTATAGGATCGAGATAAGATTTTTGTAAAATTTTTCAGAAACTACGCCTGAAAATGTCCTGAAAACGATTAAATTAACCTAATACAGCGATATTAAACAGAAAAAATTGCTTTGGAAAGCAGTCAGTCAATATTTTTCGGAAACCGATGTATATAGCTAATGTATGGAGACTGCCGGTTAGGTAAACTTTGAGGTTCGAATTTCTGCTAATAAATTTTTTATTTTCAGGCCGATTGCGGAGTTCGACCCCTCTGAAGGAAGGAATCGACGAGATCTACGAGAATAAACAATAAAAAAGGTGAGTGACAATACAAAATTTTGAAGTTTTCGACCAAAAACCAAGTTTTCTATAGGAAAATTAGCAATATACGATTTGGATGCACCAAAAACGATATAATTTTGCTAAGCAGGTAGCTGATTGAGGTGTCAGAAGGAGCACCTCAATGCGTGTGACAAAATAAAAACAATTAAAACTATAAGACTTACAAAATGACTAAGTAAACTACGTGTGTTAAATTTTATAAATAAACTATTAAATTTCTATAGGATCGAGATAAGATTTTTGTAAAATTTTTCAGAAACTACGCCTGAAAATGTCCTGAAAACGATTAAATTAACCTAATACAGCGATATTAAACAGAAAAAATTGCTTTGGAAAGCAGTCAGTCAATATTTTTCGGAAACCGATGTATATAGCTAATGTATGGAGACTGCCGGTTAGGTAAACTTTGAGGTTCGAATTTCTGCTAATAAATTTTTTATTTTCAGGCCGATTGCGGAGTTCGACCCCTCTGAAGGAAGGAATCGACGAGATCTACGAGAATAAACAATAAAAAAGGTGAGTGACAATACAAAATTTTGAAGTTTTCGACCAAAAACCAAGTTTTCTATAGGAAAATTAGCAATATACGATTTGGATGCACCAAAAACGATATAATTTTGCTAAGCAGGTAGCTGATTGAGGTGTCAGAAGGAGCACCTCAATGCGTGTGACAAAATAAAAACAATTAAAACTATAAGACTTACAAAATGACTAAGTAAACTACGTGTGTTAAATTTTATAAATAAACTATTAAATTTCTATAGGATCGAGATAAGATTTTTGTAAAATTTTTCAGAAACTACGCCTGAAAATGTCCTGAAAACGATTAAATTAACCTAATACAGCGATATTAAACAGAAAAAATTGCTTTGGAAAGCAGTCAGTCAATATTTTTCGGAAACCGATGTATATAGCTAATGTATGGAGACTGCCGGTTAGGTAAACTTTGAGGTTCGAATTTCTGCTAATAATTTTTTTATTTTCAGGCCGATTGCGGAGTTCGACCCCTCTGAAGGAAGGAATCGACGAGATCTACGAGAATAAACAATAAAAAAGGTGAGTGACAATACAAAATTTTGAAGTTTTCGACCAAAAACCAAGTTTTCTATAGGAAAATTAGCAATATACGATTTGGATGCACCAAAAACGATATAATTTTGCTAAGCAGGTAGCTGATTGAGGTGTCAGAAGGAGCACCTCAATGCGTGTGACAAAATAAAAACAATTAAAACTATAAGACTTACAAAATGACTAAGTAAACTACGTGTGTTAAATTTTATAAATAAACTATTAAATTTCTATAGGATCGAGATAAGATTTTTGTAAAATTTTTCAGAAACTACGCCTGAAAATGTCCTGAAAACGATTAAATTAACCTAATACAGCGATATTAAACAGAAAAAATTGCTTTGGAAAGCAGTCAGTCAATATTTTTCGGAAACCGATGTATATAGCTAATGTATGGAGACTGCCGGTTAGGTAAACTTTGAGGTTCGAATTTCTGCTAATAAATTTTTTATTTTCAGGCCGATTGCGGAGTTCGACCCCTCTGAAGGAAGGAATCGACGAGATCTACGAGAATAAACAATAAAAAAGGTGAGTGACAATACAAAATTTTGAAGTTTTCGACCAAAAACCAAGTTTTCTATAGGAAAATTAGCAATATACGATTTGGATGCACCAAAAACGATATAATTTTGCTAAGCAGGTAGCTGATTGAGGTGTCAGAAGGAGCACCTCAATGCGTGTGACAAAATAAAAACAATTAAAACTATAAGACTTACAAAATGACTAAGTAAACTACGTGTGTTAAATTTTATAAATAAACTATTAAATTTCTATAGGATCGAGATAAGATTTTTGTAAAATTTTTCAGAAACTACGCCTGAAAATGTCCTGAAAACGATTAAATTAACCTAATACAGCGATATTAAACAGAAAAAATTGCTTTGGAAAGCAGTCAGTCAATATTTTTCGGAAACCGATGTATATAGCTAATGTATGGAGACTGCCGGTTAGGTAAACTTTGAGGTTCGAATTTCTGCTAATAAATTTTTTATTTTCAGACAGATTGCGGAGTTCGACCCCTCTGAAGGAAGGAATCGACGAGATCTACGAGAATAAACAATAAAAAAGGTGAGTGACAATACAAAATTTTGAAGTTTTCGACCAAAAACCAAGTTTTCTATAGGAAAATTAGCAATATACGATTTGGATGCACCAAAAACGATATAATTTTGCTAAGCAGGTAGCTGATTGAGGTGTCAGAAGGAGCACCTCAATGCGTGTGACAAAATAAAAACAATTAAAACTATAAGACTTACAAAATGACTAAGTAAACTACGTGTGTTAAATTTTATAAATAAACTATTAAATTTCTATAGGATCGAGATAAGATTTTTGTAAAATTTTTCAGAAACTACGCCTGAAAATGTCCTGAAAACGATTAAATTAACCTAATACAGCGATATTAAACAGAAAAAATTGCTTTGGAAAGCAGTCAGTCAATATTTTTCGGAAACCGATGTATATAGCTAATGTATGGAGACTGCCGGTTAGGTAAACTTTGAGGTTCGAATTTCTGCTAATAATTTTTTTATTTTCAGGCCGATTGCGGAGTTCGACCCCTCTGAAGGAAGGAATCGACGAGATCTACGAGAATAAACAATAAAAAAGGTGAGTGACAATACAAAATTTTGAAGTTTTCGACCAAAAACCAAGTTTTCTATAGGAAAATTAGCAATATACGATTTGGATGCACCAAAAACGATATAATTTTGCTAAGCAGGTAGCTGATTGAGGTGTCAGAAGGAGCACCTCAATGCGTGTGACAAAATAAAAACAATTAAAACTATAAGACTTACAAAATGACTAAGTAAACTACGTGTGTTAAATTTTATAAATAAACTATTAAATTTCTATAGGATCGAGATAAGATTTTTGTAAAATTTTTCAGAAACTACGCCTGAAAATGTCCTGAAAACGATTAAATTAACCTAATACAGCGATATTAAACAGAAAAAATTGCTTTGGAAAGCAGTCAGTCAATATTTTTCGGAAACCGATGTATATAGCTAATGTATGGAGACTGCCGGTTAGGTAAACTTTGAGGTTCGAATTTCTGCTAATAAATTTTTTATTTTCAGGCCGATTGCGGAGTTCGACCCCTCTGAAGGAAGGAATCGACGAGATCTACGAGAATAAACAATAAAAAAGGTGAGTGACAATACAAAATTTTGAAGTTTTCGACCAAAAACCAAGTTTTCTATAGGAAAATTAGCAATATACGATTTGGATGCACCAAAAACGATATAATTTTGCTAAGCAGGTAGCTGATTGAGGTGTCAGAAGGAGCACCTCAATGCGTGTGACAAAATAAAAACAATTAAAACTATAAGACTTACAAAATGACTAAGTAAACTACGTGTGTTAAATTTTATAAATAAACTATTAAATTTCTATAGGATCGAGATAAGATTTTTGTAAAATTTTTCAGAAACTACGCCTGAAAATGTCCTGAAAACGATTAAATTAACCTAATACAGCGATATTAAACAGAAAAAATTGCTTTGGAAAGCAGTCAGTCAATATTTTTCGGAAACCGATGTATATAGCTAATGTATGGAGACTGCCGGTTAGGTAAACTTTGAGGTTCGAATTTCTGCTAATAAATTTTTTATTTTCAGGCCGATTGCGGAGTTCGACCCCTCTGAAGGAAGGAATCGACGAGATCTACGAGAATAAACAATAAAAAAGGTGAGTGACAATACAAAATTTTGAAGTTTTCGACCAAAAACCAAGTTTTCTATAGGAAAATTAGCAATATACGATTTGGATGCACCAAAAACGATATAATTTTGCTAAGCAGGTAGCTGATTGAGGTGTCAGAAGGAGCACCTCAATGCGTGTGACAAAATAAAAACAATTAAAACTATAAGACTTACAAAATGACTAAGTAAACTACGTGTGTTAAATTTTATAAATAAACTATTAAATTTCTATAGGATCGAGATAAGATTTTTGTAAAATTTTTCAGAAACTACGCCTGAAAATGTCCTGAAAACGATTAAATTAACCTAATACAGCGATATTAAACAGAAAAAATTGCTTTGGAAAGCAGTCAGTCAATATTTTTCGGAAACCGATGTATATAGCTAATGTATGGAGACTGCCGGTTAGGTAAACTTTGAGGTTCGAATTTCTGCTAATAAATTTTTTATTTTCAGGCCGATTGCGGAGTTCGACCCCTCTGAAGGAAGGAATCGACGAGATCTACGAGAATAAACAATAAAAAAGGTGAGTGACAATACAAAATTTTGAAGTTTTCGACCAAAAACCAAGTTTTCTATAGGAAAATTAGCAATATACGATTTGGATGCACCAAAAACGATATAATTTTGCTAAGCAGGTAGCTGATTGAGGTGTCAGAAGGAGCACCTCAATGCGTGTGACAAAATAAAAACAATTAAAACTATAAGATTTACAAAATGACTAAGTAAACTACGTGTGTTAAATTTTATAAATAAACTATTAAATTTCTATAGGATCGAGATAAGATTTTTGTAAAATTTTTCAGAAACTACGCCTGAAAATGTCCTGAAAACGATTAAATTAACCTAATACAGCGATATTAAACAGAAAAAATTGCTTTGGAAAGCAGTCAGTCAATATTTTTCGGAAACCGATGTATATAGCTAATGTATGGAGACTGCCGGTTAGGTAAACTTTGAGGTTCGAATTTCTGCTAATAAATTTTTTATTTTCAGGCCGATTGCGGAGTTCGACCCCTCTGAAGGAAGGAATCGACGAGATCTACGAGAATAAACAATAAAAAAGGTGAGTGACAATACAAAATTTTGAAGTTTTCGACCAAAAACCAAGTTTTCTATAGGAAAATTAGCAATATACGATTTGGATGCACCAAAAACGATATAATTTTGCTAAGCAGGTAGCTGATTGAGGTGTCAGAAGGAGCACCTCAATGCGTGTGACAAAATAAAAACAATTAAAACTATAAGACTTACAAAATGACTAAGTAAACTACGTGTGTTAAATTTTATAAATAAACTATTAAATTTCTATAGGATCGAGATAAGATTTTTGTAAAATTTTTCAGAAACTACGCCTGAAAATGTCCTGAAAACGATTAAATTAACCTAATACAGCGATATTAAACAGAAAAAATTGCTTTGGAAAGCAGTCAGTCAATATTTTTCGGAAACCGATGTATATAGCTAATGTATGGAGACTGCCGGTTAGGTAAACTTTGAGGTTCGAATTTCTGCTAATAAATTTTTTATTTTCAGGCCGATTGCGGAGTTCGACCCCTCTGAAGGAAGGAATCGACGAGATCTACGAGAATAAACAATAAAAAAGGTGAGTGACAATACAAAATTTTGAAGTTTTCGACCAAAAACCAAGTTTTCTATAGGAAAATTAGCAATATACGATTTGGATGCACCAAAAACGATATAATTTTGCTAAGCAGGTAGCTGATTGAGGTGTCAGAAGGAGCACCTCAATGCGTGTGACAAAATAAAAACAATTAAAACTATAAGACTTACAAAATGACTAAGTAAACTACGTGTGTTAAATTTTATAAATAAACTATTAAATTTCTATAGGATCGAGATAAGATTTTTGTAAAATTTTTCAGAAACTACGCCTGAAAATGTCCTGAAAACGATTAAATTAACCTAATACAGCGATATTAAACAGAAAAAATTGCTTTGGAAAGCAGTCAGTCAATATTTTTCGGAAACCGATGTATATAGCTAATGTATGGAGAAATTTTTTATTTTCAGGCCGATTGCGGAGTTCGACCCCTCTGAAGGAAGGAATCGACGAGATCTACGAGAATAAACAATAAAAAAGGTGAGTGACAATACAAAATTTTGAAGTTTTCGACCAAAAACCAAGTTTTCTATAGGAAAATTAGCAATATACGATTTGGATGCACCAAAAACGATATAATTTTGCTAAGCAGGTAGCTGATTGAGGTGTCAGAAGGAGCACCTCAATGCGTGTGACAAAATAAAAACAATTAAAACTATAAGACTTACAAAATGACTAAGTAAACTACGTGTGTTAAATTTTATAAATAAACTATTAAATTTCTATAGGATCGAGATAAGATTTTTGTAAAATTTTTCAGAAACTACGCCTGAAAATGTCCTGAAAACGATTAAATTAACCTAATACAGCGATATTAAACAGAAAAAATTGCTTTGGAAAGCAGTCAGTCAATATTTTTCGGAAACCGATGTATATAGCTAATGTATGGAGACTGCCGGTTAGGTAAACTTTGAGGTTCGAATTTCTGCTAATAAATTTTTTATTTTCAGGCCGATTGCGGAGTTCGACCCCTCTGAAGGAAGGAATCGACGAGATCTACGAGAATAAACAATAAAAAAGGTGAGTGACAATACAAAATTTTGAAGTTTTCGACCAAAAACCAAGTTTTCTATAGGAAAATTAGCAATATACGATTTGGATGCACCAAAAACGATATAATTTTGCTAAGCAGGTAGCTGATTGAGGTGTCAGAAGGAGCACCTCAATGCGTGTGACAAAATAAAAACAATTAAAACTATAAGACTTACAAAATGACTAAGTAAACTACGTGTGTTAAATTTTATAAATAAACTATTAAATTTCTATAGGATCGAGATAAGATTTTTGTAAAATTTTTCAGAAACTACGCCTGAAAATGTCCTGAAAACGATTAAATTAACCTAATACAGCGATATTAAACAGAAAAAATTGCTTTGGAAAGCAGTCAGTCAATATTTTTCGGAAACCGATGTATATAGCTAATGTATGGAGACTGCCGGTTAGGTAAACTTTGAGGTTCGAATTTCTGCTAATAAATTTTTTATTTTCAGGCCGATTGCGGAGTTCGACCCCTCTGAAGGAAGGAATCGACGAGATCTACGAGAATAAACAATAAAAAAGGTGAGTGACAATACAAAATTTTGAAGTTTTCGACCAAAAACCAAGTTTTCTATAGGAAAATTAGCAATATACGATTTGGATGCACCAAAAACGATATAATTTTGCTAAGCAGGTAGCTGATTGAGGTGTCAGAAGGAGCACCTCAATGCGTGTGACAAAATAAAAACAATTAAAACTATAAGACTTACAAAATGACTAAGTAAACTACGTGTGTTAAATTTTATAAATAAACTATTAAATTTCTATAGGATCGAGATAAGATTTTTGTAAAATTTTTCAGAAACTACGCCTGAAAATGTCCTGAAAACGATTAAATTAACCTAATACAGCGATATTAAACAGAAAAAATTGCTTTGGAAAGCAGTCAGTCAATATTTTTCGGAAACCGATGTATATAGCTAATGTATGGAGACTGCCGGTTAGGTAAACTTTGAGGTTCGAATTTCTGCTAATAAATTTTTTATTTTCAGGCCGATTGCGGAGTTCGACCCCTCTGAAGGAAGGAATCGACGAGATCTACGAGAATAAACAATAAAAAAGGTGAGTGACAATACAAAATTTTGAAGTTTTCGACCAAAAACCAAGTTTTCTATAGGAAAATTAGCAATATACGATTTGGATGCACCAAAAACGATATAATTTTGCTAAGCAGGTAGCTGATTGAGGTGTCAGAAGGAGCACCTCAATGCGTGTGACAAAATAAAAACAATTAAAACTATAAGACTTACAAAATGACTAAGTAAACTACGTGTGTTAAATTTTATAAATAAACTATTAAATTTCTATAGGATCGAGATAAGATTTTTGTAAAATTTTTCAGAAACTACGCCTGAAAATGTCCTGAAAACGATTAAATTAACCTAATACAGCGATATTAAACAGAAAAAATTGCTTTGGAAAGCAGTCAGTCAATATTTTTCGGAAACCGATGTATATAGCTAATGTATGGAGACTGCCGGTTAGGTAAACTTTGAGGTTCGAATTTCTGCTAATAAATTTTTTATTTTCAGGCCGATTGCGGAGTTCGACCCCTCTGAAGGAAGGAATCGACGAGATCTACGAGAATAAACAATAAAAAAGGTGAATGACAATACAAAATTTTGAAGTTTTCGACCAAAAACCAAGTTTTCTATAGGAAAATTAGCAATATACGATTTGGATGCACCAAAAACGATATAATTTTGCTAAGCAGGTAGCTGATTGAGGTGTCAGAAGGAGCACCTCAATGCGTGTGACAAAATAAAAACAATTAAAACTATAAGACTTACAAAATGACTAAGTAAACTACGTGTGTTAAATTTTATAAATAAACTATTAAATTTCTATAGGATCGAGATAAGATTTTTGTAAAATTTTTCAGAAACTACGCCTGAAAATGTCCTGAAAACGATTAAATTAACCTAATACAGCGATATTAAACAGAAAAAATTGCTTTGGAAAGCAGTCAGTCAATATTTTTCGGAAACCGATGTATATAGCTAATGTATGGAGACTGCCGGTTAGGTAAACTTTGAGGTTCGAATTTCTGCTAATAAATTTTTTATTTTCAGGCCGATTGCGGAGTTCGACCCCTCTGAAGGAAGGAATCGACGAGATCTACGAGAATAAACAATAAAAAAGGTGAGTGACAATACAAAATTTTGAAGTTTTCGACCAAAAACCAAGTTTTCTATAGGAAAATTAGCAATATACGATTTGGATGCACCAAAAACGATATAATTTTGCTAAGCAGGTAGCTGATTGAGGTGTCAGAAGGAGCACCTCAATGCGTGTGACAAAATAAAAACAATTAAAACTATAAGACTTACAAAATGACTAAGTAAACTACGTGTGTTAAATTTTATAAATAAACTATTAAATTTCTATAGGATCGAGATAAGATTTTTGTAAAATTTTTCAGAAACTACGCCTGAAAATGTCCTGAAAACGATTAAATTAACCTAATACAGCGATATTAAACAGAAAAAATTGCTTTGGAAAGCAGTCAGTCAATATTTTTCGGAAACCGATGTATATAGCTAATGTATGGAGACTGCCGGTTAGGTAAACTTTGAGGTTCGAATTTCTGCTAATAAATTTTTTATTTTCAGGCCGATTGCGGAGTTCGACCCCTCTGAAGGAAGGAATCGACGAGATCTACGAGAATAAACAATAAAAAAGGTGAGTGACAATACAAAATTTTGAAGTTTTCGACCAAAAACCAAGTTTTCTATAGGAAAATTAGCAATATACGATTTGGATGCACCAAAAACGATATAATTTTGCTAAGCAGGTAGCTGATTGAGGTGTCAGAAGGAGCACCTCAATGCGTGTGACAAAATAAAAACAATTAAAACTATAAGACTTACAAAATGACTAAGTAAACTACGTGTGTTAAATTTTATAAATAAACTATTAAATTTCTATAGGATCGAGATAAGATTTTTGTAAAATTTTTCAGAAACTACGCCTGAAAATGTCCTGAAAACGATTAAATTAACCTAATACAGCGATATTAAACAGAAAAAATTGCTTTGGAAAGCAGTCAGTCAATATTTTTCGGAAACCGATGTATATAGCTAATGTATGGAGACTGCCGGTTAGGTAAACTTTGAGGTTCGAATTTCTGCTAATAAATTTTTTATTTTCAGGCCGATTGCGGAGTTCGACCCCTCTGAAGGAAGGAATCGACGAGATCTACGAGAATAAACAATAAAAAAGGTGAGTGACAATACAAAATTTTGAAGTTTTCGACCAAAAACCAAGTTTTCTATAGGAAAATTAGCAATATACGATTTGTATGCACCAAAAACGATATAATTTTGCTAAGCAGGTAGCTGATTGAGGTGTCAGAAGGAGCACCTCAATGCGTGTGACAAAATAAAAACAATTAAAACTATAAGACTTACAAAATGACTAAGTAAACTACGTGTGTTAAATTTTATAAATAAACTATTAAATTTCTATAGGATCGAGATAAGATTTTTGTAAAATTTTTCAGAAACTACGCCTGAAAATGTCCTGAAAACGATTAAATTAACCTAATACAGCGATATTAAACAGAAAAAATTGCTTTGGAAAGCAGTCAGTCAATATTTTTCGGAAACCGATGTATATAGCTAATGTATGGAGACTGCCGGTTAGGTAAACTTTGAGGTTCGAATTTCTGCTAATAAATTTTTTATTTTCAGGCCGATTGCGGAGTTCGACCCCTCTGAAGGAAGGAATCGACGAGATCTACGAGAATAAACAATAAAAAAGGTGAGTGACAATACAAAATTTTGAAGTTTTCGACCAAAAACCAAGTTTTCTATAGGAAAATTAGCAATATACGATTTGGATGCACCAAAAACGATATAATTTTGCTAAGCAGGTAGCTGATTGAGGTGTCAGAAGGAGCACCTCAATGCGTGTGACAAAATAAAAACAATTAAAACTATAAGACTTACAAAATGACTAAGTAAACTACGTGTGTTAAATTTTATAAATAAACTATTAAATTTCTATAGGATCGAGATAAGATTTTTGTAAAATTTTTCAGAAACTACGCCTGAAAATGTCCTGAAAACGATTAAATTAACCTAATACAGCGATATTAAACAGAAAAAATTGCTTTGGAAAGCAGTCAGTCAATATTTTTCGGAAACCGATGTATATAGCTAATGTATGGAGACTGCCGGTTAGGTAAACTTTGAGGTTCGAATTTCTGCTAATAAATTTTTTATTTTCAGGCCGATTGCGGAGTTCGACCCCTCTGAAGGAAGGAATCGACGAGATCTACGAGAATAAACAATAAAAAAGGTGAGTGACAATACAAAATTTTGAAGTTTTCGACCAAAAACCAAGTTTTCTATAGGAAAATTAGCAATATACGATTTGGATGCACCAAAAACGATATAATTTTGCTAAGCAGGTAGCTGATTGAGGTGTCAGAAGGAGCACCTCAATGCGTGTGACAAAATAAAAACAATTAAAACTATAAGACTTACAAAATGACTAAGTAAACTACGTGTGTTAAATTTTATAAATAAACTATTAAATTTCTATAGGATCGAGATAAGATTTTTGTAAAATTTTTCAGAAACTACGCCTGAAAATGTCCTGAAAACGATTAAATTAACCTAATACAGCGATATTAAACAGAAAAAATTGCTTTGGAAAGCAGTCAGTCAATATTTTTCGGAAACCGATGTATATAGCTAATGTATGGAGACTGCCGGTTAGGTAAACTTTGAGGTTCGAATTTCTGCTAATAAATTTTTTATTTTCAGGCCGATTGCGGAGTTCGACCCCTCTGAAGGAAGGAATCGACGAGATCTACGAGAATAAACAATAAAAAAGGTGAGTGACAATACAAAATTTTGAAGTTTTCGACCAAAAACCAAGTTTTCTATAGGAAAATTAGCAATATACGATTTGGATGCACCAAAAACGATATAATTTTGCTAAGCAGGTAGCTGATTGAGGTGTCAGAAGGAGCACCTCAATGCGTGTGACAAAATAAAAACAATTAAAACTATAAGACTTACAAAATGACTAAGTAAACTACGTGTGTTAAATTTTATAAATAAACTATTAAATTTCTATAGGATCGAGATAAGATTTTTGTAAAATTTTTCAGAAACTACGCCTGAAAATGTCCTGAAAACGATTAAATTAACCTAATACAGCGATATTAAACAGAAAAAATTGCTTTGGAAAGCAGTCAGTCAATATTTTTCGGAAACCGATGTATATAGCTAATGTATGGAGACTGCCGGTTAGGTAAACTTTGAGGTTCGAATTTCTGCTAATAAATTTTTTATTTTCAGGCCGATTGCGGAGTTCGACCCCTCTGAAGGAAGGAATCGACGAGATCTACGAGAATAAACAATAAAAAAGGTGAGTGACAATACAAAATTTTGAAGTTTTCGACCAAAAACCAAGTTTTCTATAGGAAAATTAGCAATATACGATTTGGATGCACCAAAAACGATATAATTTTGCTAAGCAGGTAGCTGATTGAGGTGTCAGAAGGAGCACCTCAATGCGTGTGACAAAATAAAAACAATTAAAACTATAAGACTTACAAAATGACTAAGTAAACTACGTGTGTTAAATTTTATAAATAAACTATTAAATTTCTATAGGATCGAGATAAGATTTTTGTAAAATTTTCAGAAACTACGCCTGAAAATGTCCTGAAAACGATTAAATTAACCTAATACAGCGATATTAAACAGAAAAAATTGCTTTGGAAAGCAGTCAGTCAATATTTTTCGGAAACCGATGTATATAGCTAATGTATGGAGACTGCCGGTTAGGTAAACTTTGAGGTTCGAATTTCTGCTAATAAATTTTTTATTTTCAGGCCGATTGCGGAGTTCGACCCCTCTGAAGGAAGGAATCGACGAGATCTACGAGAATAAACAATAAAAAAGGTGAGTGACAATACAAAATTTTGAAGTTTTCGACCAAAAACCAAGTTTTCTATAGGAAAATTAGCAATATACGATTTGGATGCACCAAAAACGATATAATTTTGCTAAGCAGGTAGCTGATTGAGGTGTCAGAAGGAGCACCTCAATGCGTGTGACAAAATAAAAACAATTAAAACTATAAGACTTACAAAATGACTAAGTAAACTACGTGTGTTAAATTTTATAAATAAACTATTAAATTTCTATAGGATCGAGATAAGATTTTTGTAAAATTTTTCAGAAACTACGCCTGAAAATGTCCTGAAAACGATTAAATTAACCTAATACAGCGATATTAAACAGAAAAAATTGCTTTGGAAAGCAGTCAGTCAATATTTTTCGGAAACCGATGTATATAGCTAATGTATGGAGACTGCCGGTTAGGTAAACTTTGAGGTTCGAATTTCTGCTAATAAATTTTTTATTTTCAGGCCGATTGCGGAGTTCGACCCCTCTGAAGGAAGGAATCAACGAGATCTACGAGAATAAACAATAAAAAAGGTGAGTGACAATACAAAATTTTGAAGTTTTCGACCAAAAACCAAGTTTTCTATAGGAAAATTAGCAATATACGATTTGGATGCACCAAAAACGATATAATTTTGCTAAGCAGGTAGCTGATTGAGGTGTCAGAAGGAGCACCTCAATGCGTGTGACAAAATAAAAACAATTAAAACTATAAGACTTACAAAATGACTAAGTAAACTACGTGTGTTAAATTTTATAAATAAACTATTAAATTTCTATAGGATCGAGATAAGATTTTTGTAAAATTTTTCAGAAACTACGCCTGAAAATGTCCTGAAAACGATTAAATTAACCTAATACAGCGATATTAAACAGAAAAAATTGCTTTGGAAAGCAGTCAGTCAATATTTTTCGGAAACCGATGTATATAGCTAATGTATGGAGACTGCCGGTTAGGTAAACTTTGAGGTTCGAATTTCTGCTAATAAATTTTTTATTTTCAGGCCGATTGCGGAGTTCGACCCCTCTGAAGGAAGGAATCGACGAGATCTACGAGAATAAACAATAAAAAAGGTGAGTGACAATACAAAATTTTGAAGTTTTCGACCAAAAACCAAGTTTTCTATAGGAAAATAGCAATATACGATTTGGATGCACCAAAAAACGATATAATTTTGCTAAGCAGGTAGCTGATTGAGGTGTCAGAAGGAGCACCTCAATGCGTGTGACAAAATAAAAACAATTAAAACTATAAGACTTACAAAATGACTAAGTAAACTACGTGTGTTAAATTTTATAAATAAACTATTAAATTTCTATAGGATCGAGATAAGATTTTTGTAAAATTTTTCAGAAACTACGCCTGAAAATGTCCTGAAAACGATTAAATTAACCTAATACAGCGATATTAACAGAAAAAATTGCTTTGGAAAGCAGTCAGTCAATATTTTTCGGAAACCGATGTATATAGCTAATGTATGGAGACTGCCGGTTAGGTAAACTTTGAGGTTCGAATTTCTGCTAATAAATTTTTATTTTCAGGCCGATTGCGGAGTTCGACCCCTCTGAAGAAGGAATCGACGAGATCTACGAGAATAAACAATAAAAAAGGTGAGTGACAATACAAAATTTTGAAGTTTTCGACCAAAAACCAAGTTTTCTATAGGAAAATTAGCAATATACGATTTGGATGCACCAAAAACGATATAATTTTGCTAAGCAGGTAGCTGATTGAGGTGTCAGAAGGAGCACCTCAATGCGTGTGACAAAATAAAAACAATTAAAACTATAAGACTTACAAAATGACTAAGTAAACTACGTGTGTTAAATTTTATAAATAAACTATTAAATTTCTATAGGATCGAGATAAGATTTTTGTAAAATTTTTCAGAAACTACGCCTGAAAATGTCCTGAAAACGATTAAATTAACCTAATACAGCGATATTAAACAGAAAAAATTGCTTTGGAAAGCAGTCAGTCAATATTTTTCGGAAACCGATGTATATAGCTAATGTATGGAGACTGCCGGTTAGGTAAACTTTGAGGTTCGAATTTCTGCTAATAAATTTTTTATTTTCAGGCCGATTGCGGAGTTCGACCCCTCTGAAGGAAGGAATCGACGAGATCTACGAGAATAAACAATAAAAAAGGTGAGTGACAATACAAAATTTGAAGTTTTCGACCAAAACCAAGTTTTCTATAGGAAAATTAGCAATATACGATTTGGATGCACCAAAAACGATATAATTTTGCTAAGCAGGTAGCTGATTGAGGTGTCAGAAGGAGCACCTCAATGCGTGTGACAAAATAAAAACAATTAAAACTATAAGACTTACAAAATGACTAAGTAAACTACGTGTGTTAAATTTTATAAATAAACTATTAAATTTCTATAGGATCGAGATAAGATTTTTGTAAAATTTTTCAGAAACTACGCCTGAAAATGTCCTGAAAACGATTAAATTAACCTAATACAGCGATATTAAACAGAAAAAATTGCTTTGGAAAGCAGTCAGTCAATATTTTTCGGAAACCGATGTATATAGCTAATGTATGGAGACTGCCGGTTAGGTAAACTTGAGGTTCGAATTTCTGCTAATAAATTTTTATTTTCAGGCCGATTGCGGAGTTCGACCCCTCTGAAGGAAGGAATCGACGAGATCTACGAGAATAAACAATAAAAAAGGTGAGTGACAATACAAAATTTTGAAGTTTTCGACCAAAAACCAAGTTTTCTATAGGAAAATTAGCAATATACGATTTGGATGCACCAAAAACGATATAATTTTGCTAAGCAGGTAGCTGATTGAGGTGTCAGAAGGAGCACCTCAATGCGTGTGACAAAATAAAAACAATTAAAACTATAAGACTTACAAAATGACTAAGTAAACTACGTGTGTTAAATTTTATAAATAAACTATTAAATTTCTATAGGATCGAGATAAGATTTTTGTAAAATTTTTCAGAAACTACGCCTGAAAATGTCCTGAAAACGATTAAATTAACCTAATACAGCGATATTAAACAGAAAAAATTGCTTTGGAAAGCAGTCAGTCAATATTTTCGGAAACCGATGTATATAGCTAATGTATGGAGACTGCCGGTTAGGTAAACTTTGAGGTTCGAATTTCTGCTAATAAATTTTTTATTTTCAGGCCGATTGCGGAGTTCGACCCCTCTGAAGGAAGGAATCGACGAGATCTACGAGAATAAACAATAAAAAAGGTGAGTGACAATACAAAATTTTGAAGTTTTCGACCAAAAACCAAGTTTTCTATAGGAAAATTAGCAATATACGATTTGGATGCACCAAAAACGATATAATTTTGCTAAGCAGGTAGCTGATTGAGGTGTCAGAAGGAGCACCTCATGCGTGTGACAAAATAAAAACAATTAAAACTATAAGACTTACAAAATGACTAAGTAAACTACGTGTGTTAAATTTTATAAATAAACTATTAAATTTCTATAGGATCGAGATAAGATTTTTGTAAAATTTTTCAGAAACTACGCCTGAAAATGTCCTGAAAACGATTAAATTAACCTAATACAGCGATATTAAACAGAAAAAATTGCTTTGGAAAGCAGTCAGTCAATATTTTTCGGAAACCGATGTATATAGCTAATGTATGGAGACTGCCGGTTAGGTAAACTTTGAGGTTCGAATTTCTGCTAATAAATTTTTTATTTTCAGGCCGATTGCGGAGTTCGACCCCTCTGAAGGAAGGAATCGACGAGATCTACGAGAATAAACAATAAAAAAGGTGAGTGACAATACAAAATTTTGAAGTTTTCGACCAAAAACCAAGTTTTCTATAGGAAAATTAGCAATATACGATTTGGATGCACCAAAAACGATATAATTTTGCTAAGCAGGTAGCTGATTGAGGTGTCAGAAGGAGCACCTCAATGCGTGTGACAAATAAAAACAATTAAAACTATAAGACTTACAAAATGACTAAGTAAACTACGTGTGTTAAATTTTATAAATAAACTATTAAATTTCTATAGGATCGAGATAAGATTTTTGTAAAATTTTTCAGAAACTACGCCTGAAAATGTCCTGAAAACGATTAAATTAACCTAATACAGCGATATTAAACAGAAAAAATTGCTTTGGAAAGCAGTCAGTCAATATTTTTCGGAAACCGATGTATATAGCTAATGTATGGAGACTGCCGGTTAGGTAAACTTTGAGGTTCGAATTTCTGCTAATAAATTTTTTATTTTCAGGCCGATTGCGGAGTTCGACCCCTCTGAAGGAAGGAATCGACGAGATCTACGAGAATAAACAATAAAAAAGGTGAGTGACAATACAAAATTTTGAAGTTTTCGACCAAAAACCAAGTTTTCTATAGGAAAATTAGCAATATACGATTTGGATGCACCAAAAACGATATAATTTTGCTAAGCAGGTAGCTGATTGAGGTGTCAGAAGGAGCACCTCAATGCGTGTGACAAAATAAAAACAATTAAAACTATAAGACTTACAAAATGACTAAGTAAACTACGTGTGTTAAATTTTATAAATAAACTATTAAATTTCTATAGGATCGAGATAAGATTTTTGTAAAATTTTTCAGAAACTACGCCTGAAAATGTCCTGAAAACGATTAAATTAACCTAATACAGCGATATTAAACAGAAAAAATTGCTTTGGAAAGCAGTCAGTCAATATTTTTCGGAAACCGATGTATATAGCTAATGTATGGAGACTGCCGGTTAGGTAAACTTTGAGGTTCGAATTTCTGCTAATAAATTTTTTATTTTCAGGCCGATTGCGGAGTTCGACCCCTCTGAAGGAAGGAATCGACGAGATCTACGAGAATAAACAATAAAAAAGGTGAGTGACAATACAAAATTTTGAAGTTTTCGACCAAAAACCAAGTTTTCTATAGGAAAATTAGCAATATACGATTTGGATGCACCAAAAACGATATAATTTTGCTAAGCAGGTAGCTGATTGAGGTGTCAGAAGGAGCACCTCAATGCGTGTGACAAAATAAAAACAATTAAAACTATAAGACTTACAAAATGACTAAGTAAACTACGTGTGTTAAATTTTATAAATAAACTATTAAATTTCTATAGGATCGAGATAAGATTTTTGTAAAATTTTTCAGAAACTACGCCTGAAAATGTCCTGAAACGATTAAATTAACCTAATACAGCGATATTAAACAGAAAAAATTGCTTTGGAAAGCAGTCAGTCAATATTTTTCGGAAACCGATGTATATAGCTAATGTATGGAGACTGCCGGTTAGGTAAACTTTGAGGTTCGAATTTCTGCTAATAAATTTTTTATTTTCAGGCCGATTGCGGAGTTCGACCCCTCTGAAGGAAGGAATCGACGAGATCTACGAGAATAAACAATAAAAAAGGTGAGTGACAATACAAAATTTTGAAGTTTTCGACCAAAAACCAAGTTTTCTATAGGAAAATTAGCAATATACGATTTGGATGCACCAAAACGATATAATTTTGCTAAGCAGGTAGCTGATTGAGGTGTCAGAAGGAGCACCTCAATGCGTGTGACAAAATAAAAACAATTAAAACTATAAGACTTACAAAATGACTAAGTAAACTACGTGTGTTAAATTTTATAAATAAACTATTAAATTTCTATAGGATCGAGATAAGATTTTTGTAAAATTTTTCAGAAACTACGCCTGAAAATGTCCTGAAAACGATTAAATTAACCTAATACAGCGATATTAAACAGAAAAAATTGCTTTGGAAAGCAGTCAGTCAATATTTTTCGGAAACGATGTATATAGCTAATGTATGGAGACTGCCGGTTAGGTAAACTTTGAGGTTCGAATTTCTGCTAATAAATTTTTTATTTTCAGGCCGATTGCGGAGTTCGACCCCTCTGAAGGAAGGAATCGACGAGATCTACGAGAATAAACAATAAAAAAAGGTGAGTGACAATACAAAATTTTGAAGTTTTCGACCAAAACCAAGTTTTCTATAGGAAAATTAGCAATATACGATTTGGATGCACCAAAAACGATATAATTTTGCTAAGCAGGTAGCTGATTGAGGTGTCAGAAGGAGCACCTCAATGCGTGTGACAAAATAAAAACAATTAAAACTATAAGACTTACAAAATGACTAAGTAAACTACGTGTGTTAAATTTTATAAATAAACTATTAAATTTCTATAGGATCGAGATAAGATTTTTGTAAAATTTTTCAGAAACTACGCCTGAAAATGTCCTGAAAACGATTAAATTAACCTAATACAGCGATATTAAACAGAAAAAATTGCTTTGGAAAGCAGTCAGTCAATATTTTTCGGAAACCGATGTATATAGCTAATGTATGGAGACTGCCGGTTAGGTAAACTTTGAGGTTCGAATTTCTGCTAATAAATTTTTTATTTTCAGGCCGATTGCGGAGTTCGACCCCTCTGAAGGAAGGAATCGACGAGATCTACGAGAATAAACAATAAAAAAGGTGAGTGACAATACAAAATTTTGAAGTTTTCGACCAAAAACCAAGTTTTCTATAGGAAAATTAGCAATATACGATTTGGATGCACCAAAAACGATATAATTTTGCTAAGCAGGTAGCTGATTGAGGTGTCAGAAGGAGCACCTCAATGCGTGTGACAAAATAAAAACAATTAAAACTATAAGACTTACAAAATGACTAAGTAAACTACGTGTGTTAAATTTTATAAATAAACTATTAAATTTCTATAGGATCGAGATAAGATTTTTGTAAAATTTTTCAGAAACTACGCCTGAAAATGTCCTGAAAACGATTAAATTAACCTAATACAGCGATATTAAACAGAAAAAATTGCTTTGGAAAGCAGTCAGTCAATATTTTTCGGAAACCGATGTATATAGCTAATGTATGGAGACTGCCGGTTAGGTAAACTTTGAGGTTCGAATTTCTGCTAATAAATTTTTTATTTTCAGGCCGATTGCGGAGTTCGACCCCTCTGAAGGAAGGAATCGACGAGATCTACGAGAATAAACAATAAAAAAGGTGAGTGACAATACAAAATTTTGAAGTTTTCGACCAAAAACCAAGTTTTTCTATAGGAAAATTAGCAATATACGATTTGGATGCACCAAAAACGATATAATTTTGCTAAGCAGGTAGCTGATTGAGGTGTCAGAAGGAGCACCTCAATGCGTGTGACAAAATAAAAACAATTAAAACTATAAGACTTACAAAATGACTAAGTAAACTACGTGTGTTAAATTTTATAAATAAACTATTAAATTTCTATAGGATCGAGATAAGATTTTTGTAAAATTTTTCAGAAACTACGCCTGAAAATGTCCTGAAAACGATTAAATTAACCTAATACAGCGATATTAAACAGAAAAAATTGCTTTGGAAAGCAGTCAGTCAATATTTTTCGGAAACCGATGTATATAGCTAATGTATGGAGACTGCCGGTTAGGTAAACTTTGAGGTTCGAATTTCTGCTAATAAATTTTTTATTTTCAGGCCGATTGCGGAGTTCGACCCCTCTGAAGGAAGGAATCGACGAGATCTACGAGAATAAACAATAAAAAAGGTGAGTGACAATACAAAATTTTGAAGTTTTCGACCAAAAACCAAGTTTTCTATAGGAAAATTAGCAATATACGATTTGGATGCACCAAAAACGATATAATTTTGCTAAGCAGGTAGCTGATTGAGGTGTCAGAAGGAGCACCTCAATGCGTGTGACAAAATAAAAACAATTAAAACTATAAGACTTACAAAATGACTAAGTAAACTACGTGTGTTAAATTTTATAAATAAACTATTAAATTTCTATAGGATCGAGATAAGATTTTTGTAAAATTTTTCAGAAACTACGCCTGAAAATGTCCTGAAAACGATTAAATTAACCTAATACAGCGATATTAAACAGAAAAAATTGCTTTGGAAAGCAGTCAGTCAATATTTTTCGGAAACCGATGTATATAGCTAATGTATGGAGACTGCCGGTTAGGTAAACTTTGAGGTTCGAATTTCTGCTAATAAATTTTTTATTTTCAGGCCGATTGCGGAGTTCGACCCCTCTGAAGGAAGGAATCGACGAGATCTACGAGAATAAACAATAAAAAAGGTGAGTGACAATACAAAATTTGAAGTTTTCGACCAAAAACCAAGTTTTCTATAGGAAAATTAGCAATATACGATTTGGATGCACCAAAAACGATATAATTTTGCTAAGCAGGTAGCTGATTGAGGTGTCAGAAGGAGCACCTCAATGCGTGTGACAAATAAAAACAATTAAAACTATAAGACTTACAAAATGACTAAGTAAACTACGTGTGTTAAATTTTATAAATAAACTATTAAATTTCTATAGGATCGAGATAAGATTTTTGTAAAAATTTTTCAGAAACTACGCCTGAAAATGTCCTGAAAACGATTAAATTAACCTAATACAGCGATATTAAACAGAAAAAATTGCTTTGGAAAGCAGTCAGTCAATATTTTTCGGAAACCGATGTATATAGCTAATGTATGGAGACTGCCGGTTAGGTAAACTTTGAGGTTCGAATTTCTGCTAATAAATTTTTTATTTTCAGGCGATTGCGGAGTTCGACCCCTCTGAAGGAAGGAATCGACGAGATCTACGAGAATAAACAATAAAAAGGTGAGTGACAATACAAAATTTTGAAGTTTTCGACCAAAAACCAAGTTTTCTATAGGAAAATTAGCAATATACGATTTGGATGCACCAAAAACGATATAATTTTGCTAAGCAGGTAGCTGATTGAGGTGTCAGAAGGAGCACCTCAATGCGTGTGACAAAATAAAAACAATTAAAACTATAAGACTTACAAAATGACTAAGTAAACTACGTGTGTTAAATTTTATAAATAAACTATTAAATTTCTATAGGATCGAGATAAGATTTTTGTAAAATTTTTCAGAAACTACGCCTGAAAATGTCCTGAAAACGATTAAATTAACCTAATACAGCGATATTAAAACAGAAAAAAATTGCTTTGGAAAGCAGTCAGTCAATATTTTTCGGAAACCGATGTATATAGCTAATGTATGGAGACTGCCGGTTAGGTAAACTTTGAGGTTCGAATTTCTGCTAATAAATTTTTTATTTTCAGGCCGATTGCGGAGTTCGACCCCTCTGAAGGAAGGAATCGACGAGATCTACGAGAATAAACAATAAAAAAGGTGAGTGACAATACAAAATTTTGAAGTTTTCGACCAAAAACCAAGTTTTCTATAGGAAAATTAGCAATATACGATTTGGATGCACCAAAAACGATATAATTTTGCTAAGCAGGTAGCTGATTGAGGTGTCAGAAGGAGCACCTCAATGCGTGTGACAAAATAAAAACAATTAAAACTATAAGACTTACAAAATGACTAAGTAAACTACGTGTGTTAAATTTTATAAATAAACTATTAAATTTCTATAGGATCGAGATAAGATTTTTGTAAAATTTTTCAGAAACTACGCCTGAAAATGTCCTGAAAACGATTAAATTAACCTAATACAGCGATATTAAACAGAAAAAATTGCTTTGGAAAGCAGTCAGTCAATATTTTTCGGAAACCGATGTATATAGCTAATGTATGGAGACTGCCGGTTAGGTAAACTTTGAGGTTCGAATTTCTGCTAATAAATTTTTTATTTTCAGGCCGATTGCGGAGTTCGACCCCTCTGAAGAAGGAATCGACGAGATCTACGAGAATAAACAATAAAAAAGGTGAGTGACAATACAAAATTTTGAAGTTTTCGACCAAAAACCAAGTTTTCTATAGGAAAATTAGCAATATACGATTTGGATGCACCAAAAACGATATAATTTTGCTAAGCAGGTAGCTGATTGAGGTGTCAGAAGGAGCACCTCAATGCGTGTGACAAAATAAAAACAATTAAAACTATAAGACTTACAAAATGACTAAGTAAACTACGTGTGTTAAATTTTATAAATAAACTATTAATTTCTATAGGATCGAGATAAGATTTTTGTAAAATTTTTCAGAAACTACGCCTGAAAATGTCCTGAAAACGATTAAATTAACCTAATACAGCGATATTAAACAGAAAAAATTGCTTTGGAAAGCAGTCAGTCAATATTTTTCGGAAACCGATGTATATAGCTAATGTATGGAGACTGCCGGTTAGGTAAACTTTGAGGTTCGAATTTCTGCTAATAAATTTTTTATTTTCAGGCCGATTGCGGAGTTCGACCCCTCTGAAGGAAGGAATCGACGAGATCTACGAGAATAAACAATAAAAAAGGTGAGTGACAATACAAAATTTTGAAGTTTTCGACCAAAAACCAAGTTTTCTATAGGAAAATTAGCAATATACGATTTGGATGCACCAAAAACGATATAATTTTGCTAAGCAGGTAGCTGATTGAGGTGTCAGAAGGAGCACCTCAATGCGTGTGACAAAATAAAAACAATTAAAACTATAAGACTTACAAAATGACTAAGTAAACTACGTGTGTTTAAATTTTATAAATAAACTATTAAATTTCTATAGGATCGAGATAAGATTTTTGTAAAATTTTTCAGAAACTACGCCTGAAAATGTCCTGAAACGATTAAATTAACCTAATACAGCGATATTAAACAGAAAAAATTGCTTTGGAAAGCAGTCAGTCAATATTTTTCGGAAACCGATGTATATAGCTAATGTATGGAGACTGCCGGTTAGGTAAACTTTGAGGTTCGAATTTCTGCTAATAAATTTTTTATTTTCAGGCCGATTGCGGAGTTCGACCCCTCTGAAGGAAGGAATCGACGAGATCTACGAGAATAAACAATAAAAAAGGTGAGTGACAATACAAAATTTTGAAGTTTTCGACCAAAAACCAAGTTTTCTATAGGAAAATTAGCAATATACGATTTGGATGCACCAAAAACGATATAATTTTGCTAAGCAGGTAGCTGATTGAGGTGTCAGAAGGAGCACCTCAATGCGTGTGACAAAATAAAAACAATTAAAACTATAAGACTTACAAAATGACTAAGTAAACTACGTGTGTTAAATTTTATAAATAAACTATTAAATTTCTATAGGATCGAGATAAGATTTTTGTAAAATTTTTCAGAAACTACGCCTGAAAATGTCCTGAAAACGATTAAATTAACCTAATACAGCGATATTAAACAGAAAAAATTGCTTTGGAAAGCAGTCAGTCAATATTTTTCGGAACCGATGTATATAGCTAATGTATGGAGACTGCCGGTTAGGTAAACTTTGAGGTTCGAATTTCTGCTAATAAATTTTTTATTTTCAGGCCGATTGCGGAGTTCGACCCTCTGAAGGAAGGAATCGACGAGATCTACGAGAATAAACAATAAAAAAGGTGAGTGACAATACAAAATTTTGAAGTTTTCGACCAAAAACCAAGTTTTCTATAGGAAAATTAGCAATATACGATTTGGATGCACCAAAAACGATATAATTTTGCTAAGCAGGTAGCTGATTGAGGTGTCAGAAGGAGCACCTCAATGCGTGTGACAAAATAAAAACAATTAAAACTATAAGACTTACAAAATGACTAAGTAAACTACGTGTGTTAAATTTTATAAATAAACTATTAAATTTCTATAGGATCGAGATAAGATTTTTGTAAAATTTTTCAGAACTACGCCTGAAAATGTCCTGAAAACGATTAAATTAACCTAATACAGCGATATTAAACAGAAAAAATTGCTTTGGAAAGCAGTCAGTCAATATTTTTCGGAAACCGATGTATATAGCTAATGTATGGAGACTGCCGGTTAGGTAAACTTTGAGGTTCGAATTTCTGCTAATAAATTTTTTATTTTCAGGCCGATTGCGGAGTTCGACCCCTCTGAAGGAAG
>CALYBW010000206.1:0-16318 GCA_944452665.1 Stenoptilia bipunctidactyla | reverse complement strand
TAGGAGGCCTCCGCAGTCGCTTCCTATCGGGTTTCCCAGGGGACGACTCCCCTGGGTCCTCCTCCATGTCTGCACTTATTAACGATTCGAATGCGATAAACTATCAATGAAATTTGCTAAACAGAACATAAAATTAATATTTTCTTTCAAAAGTTGAAAAAACGCGCCTATCTCTTTAAAAAGCCCGCCAAGGAATCTTTAGTCTCTAATTCAGTTTTTTGTTGCTAGGATACTCGTGAATTAGATTGAAAACCATCATTGATAATTGAAAAACCGTATGGCAACATTGAAATTATGTTTTTATGAAAGAAAAAAAAAAAAAAAAAAAAAAAAAAAAAAAAAAAAAAAAAAAGCTTGGCGGGCTTTTTTAAGAGATAATTTTTTCAACTTTTGAAAGAAAATATTTATTTTATGTTCTGTTAAGCAAATTTCATTGATAGTTTATCGCATCCGAACCGTTAATAAGTGCAGACATGGAGGAGGACCCAGGGGAGTCGTCCCCTGGGAGACCCGATAGGAAGCGACTGCGGAGGCCTCCTATTCCAGCCGACATGGACTCTTTAGACGAAAAAATGTTCTTACCGTTCCTAAAACCAGGATATCGAAGACTTTTTCCGGAAACTTCTGCTTCCCAGGAATATGTAGTTTTTACCGAGAGTACCAGTACTGAAGGAAATGTTGGCAACAGAAACCCACTTACTTTGGCGGGACTTTTTAAAGACGAAGTTAAAGGAGTGACAGGCATTAAAAGAATGTCTGCAAATAAAATAGGCATATTTTTCTCCCAGGCAAGTAACGCAAACAATTATTTACTCAACGAGACATTCCAAAGACGACACAATTTTAAGGCATTTATCCCAGCGAGAAGTATAGAAAAAATTGGAGTATTGAGGTATGTTCCTACAAATATAAGCAACGAAGACCTTTTCAAGAAATTAATCTCATCCTGTGAGATTATCGGAGTGAGAAGGTTCACTAAAAAAGTCAATGGTAAAACTAAACCATTTGAAACTGTCTCCGTAACTTTTTTAGCTAATTCATTGCCAGAATCTGTATCTTTGGATTTATTTAATTTTAAGGTCTATGAATATGATCCTCCCTTATTGCAATGCTTCAAGTGTTTCAAATTCAATCATCATGCAAAAATATGTAAGTCTCAACAAAAATGTTCAATTTGTGCCAAAGATCATCATTACTTAGAATGCCCCGATGATCAGGCTTTGCATTGTGCTAACTGTGGTGGTCAACACCTTGCTATTTCGCGAGATTGTCCTGTTAAACAAAAAAGAATACTAGATAAAAAGAATAAAGTAACATATGCCAATTTAATGAAAAAAACAGATCACACATATAGTTTAACACATTATAACTCAGATTACCCTACATTACTCCCAAAGAAAGTTACAAACATGGTTACAAAACCCAAAGAAATTACAACAGATGAAATAGTTCAAGGTATTTTAAAGAATGATAGTATCTTAAAATCGTTAGTGGCGACGTTAGTAAATTTAGGAAATAGTAATAAAAAAATGACTACATCTTTCATAAAAGAAACATTAGTAAACAATTTAAAACATGGATAATAAGTTCTTAAAGATTTGCCAATTTAATGTAGAAAGTATCAATAGCAAAAAGCCACTTCTTATTTCCTTTTTAGAACAGAATGACATTGATATATGTCTGTTAAATGAAACTTATCTCAAAAATAATATGCATTTTAAATTAGCTGGTTATAATTTTATTTTCCAACATGGCCCTAAGGGTCGTGGTGGAGTCGGTATACTTATTAAGAATCATTTTAAATACAATAGTATAGATATGCCTTTTTATGATGATTTACAATCTGCAGCTATAGTTCTTAAAACTGATACAGGTGATATATCCATCCTATGTGCTTATAGTCCACCAAGACCAGGACATTTTAAATCTAGACAGCTTAAACAAATAATTAATAGTTTACCTAAACCTATCTTACTATCTGGGGATTTAAATGCACATCATGTGGCCTTTGGGTGTTTTTCAACAAAACCCAGAGGTACAGATGTATATAACATGTTAGATGAGTGTGATTTATGTATCTTGAATTCTGGAGCTCCAACCACAGTAGGTAGTGTACGTAATAAACAGTCTTCCATTGATATAACTTGTGTCAGTCCCAACATTGCTCCACTAAGTCAGTGGAGTGTTCATGATGATCCAATGGGCAGCTATCATTACCCCACTATCACAGTCATACAGCTATCACCACAAACTTTTGAAGTAGGTCAACCATCAGAAAGATTTCTGTATAACAAAGCTGACTGGAAACTTTTTGAATCTGAAACAGAAAAAACATTCAAATCATTCTCTATTGATCCTAGTAATCCTTTGTTGTCATACAATCAATTTTGTGATATCTTAAATCAAATTAAAGAAAAATGTATACCAAAACTTAAAATAACTTGTCCAACAATTATGAAAAAACCTGTTCCCTGGTGGGACGATGAATGCTCAGAAGTAGTTAAAAAGAGTAAAGCAGCTTTGAATTATTATAGAAATCATTCCTCTTTAGAAAATTACATACATTATAAAAAAACAGATGCCATTAAAAAAAGACTTTTGAAAGAAAAGAAAAAGAATGGTTGGAAAAAACTCTGTGAGTCATTTAATAGATACACACCTATTACTGTAGTCTGGAACTATATCCGCAGATTCAAAAGAGCATCTTCAAATGCACCTCCAAAAAATTGTGAATGGATTCCATCTTTTATTGATAAGTATGCTCCCACTGATCCACCTGAAAAATTAGTAGACAGCAATTTGTTAGATACTTTTTTTATGCAAGAAGGTAATTCACAAAGTGCATTCTTATCTAATTCTTTTACATGGCAAGAATTTCAATCTGCTTTAAAATCTAGAAAAGACACTACTCCAGGCTTGGATGATATTCCTTACAAACTTTTAAATCATTTACATGAGAATGCTCAAAAGATTTTACTCAATATTTTCAATTTACTCTGGGATAATGAACTAATTCCAACTTCATGGAAAACCCAATGCATCATTCCTATCATAAAACCAGACAAATCTGAAAGCCACTGTAACTCATACAGACCTATATCATTGTCATCTTGTGTTGGAAAAGTATTTGAATATATGATAAAGGTTAGGTTAGACTGGTATGTGGAATCTAATAATATCTTACCAAAGGAACAGTATGGTTTCCGTAAAGGTAAAAGCTCTGCAGAAAGTTTTGTTGCTTTGATATCAGATATAAAGCAATCCTTTTCTTCTCATTCATCTACAGTTTGTGCCTTTCTTGATGTACAGGGGGCATTTGATAATGTGATTCCGTCCATTCTTGTAGATGTCTTAATTGACATAAGTATCCCAGGCAAGGTCTGTAAATGGATTTTTAATTTTTTGTATGACAGGACAATGTATGTAAAATTTAATAATATTTTATACGGACCTAGACAAGTTTTTAAAGGCACAATGCAAGGTGCCACTATATCACCTCTTTTGTACAATTTGTACACATGCCATTTAAATAGATATATTTCCCAATATAATGTCAAATACCTGCAGTATGCAGATGACCTGGTTGTATATAGTAGTCATAAGGATGTAAATATTGCTGTAAATAATTTAAATAATGCATTACAACAAGTTCATTATTATTATACCTGTAAATTAAAGTTACCTCTAAGTTTAAATAAAAGTGCAGCAATGATTTTCTCTAAAACATACACTACTTCTATTAATATTGTAAAACTTCATGATAATAGTTTAAAATGGATAGAAGGTAAAAAGTTTTTGGGAATTCACCTTGATAGTAAATTACAATTTCATAACCATATAGAACAAATTATTAAAAATGCCTGCCGAGGTCTGAACATAATTAGACCTTTGGCAGGGGTTCACTGGGGATCAGATCCCAAAACTTTATCGTTACTTTATAAAAGTCTAGTGCGTAGTCACTTTGATTATAGCGCCTTAGCCTATTTTAACTGTAATTATACTTTATTAAGAAAATTAGATATTATCCAAAACAAAGCACTAAGAATCATATCAGGTGCTATGTGTTCTACTCCTATACATGTTATGGAAGCAGAGACATGTATTCCTCCTTTAACTTTGATAAGATTAAGAATAGCTGAAAGGTTTTGTTTAAAGGTTTTTGCTTCTAATAACAATCATATAATGAATAGAATACTTCCTGTGCTCCCATTAGATATCACTTGTGTAGGTACTTATATGGACTCTTCAAATATTTTATCAAGAAAATTACCGGAACTCTTAAGAATAATGATACAAATACATCTTAAATTTGGTAAAAGTGTATTTCGAGAGAGCCATTGGCCTTTGTATAATATAGATTATAATGCTAATATGATTGATGTAGCAGTACTTAAGAGGGATGTCATTAATCAAGTAGAACTTTTGAATATGCTTGATGAAACTGATTATTACAATATATACACTGATGGTTCTAAAACCTTGAGCACTGTTACATCAGCATATTATGACCCCCAAACTAAATCCAGAAAGTGTATCAAAATAGATTCTAATTGTAGTATATTCACTGCTGAATGTTATGCGATTTATTGTTCTCTTTTATATTTATGTAATATTAATAGTAATAATTTTTTAATACTTACCGATTCACTTAGTGTTATTAAAGCTCTTGAAAATAGGATTTTAAAATTCAGTACCAATCATTTGATTTTTAAGATAAAGCAAGTATTGTATAATATGTCTGTAAATAGTAAATTTGTAAAATTTATGTGGGTCCCTTCTCACTCCGGTATATCGGGAAATGAAGAAGCAGATAAAATAGCAAGGGGAGATCCAGATGAAGATCATAGTGATTCAATGCACATACCTTTTACCGATTTATATGCTTCCATGAAGGAATGCCACAGAGAACTTTTCAATGATTACTGGAGGAATGTATCGTCCGATAAGGGAAAATGGTACTATGACATACAAAAGGTCCCGCCCGCCCAACCCTGGTACCACAAAATCTCTGGACCGAGAAGCTTCATAGCTTCCATCAATAGAATGAGATTTGGGCACTGCCAAACAAAATCCCATTTGTGCAGACTGAAGCTTGTGGATAGTGGACTATGTGAGGAGTGCAACGAGGAAGAGGACTTAGAACACGTTGTTATGAAATGTAGAAAATATAACCTACAAAGATTGTTATTGTGTAGTGAAATCGACAATGACACTGACAGACAAGAGCGACAAGAAGAAACATCGTTGAAAAGTTTACTTTCAGAGAAGAAGTTTTATAAATCTTTATTCCAATTTTTATTGAACATAGAAATGAAACTGTAATTTTAAGAAGTGTTAACATTTAAGAAGTGAACTTTATTTGTAAACTGTATATTGTTAATTTGTGTGGCTAAAAGGACTCGTTTCCAGGCCCGTTAAATAAAATATTAAAAAAAAAAAAAAAAAGTTTTTATGAAACCGGACCTTTGTTTACTTAAATACACGACATCACGATCGTGATGGAGAACCGTGCTACCGATCATAGACAATAATCGCTTAAATTCGGAAGCGTAAACACGATCGTGATAGAAGAACCGTGCTCGCACTGCTGCACTGTTAAATTCTCAATATTACAATCAGCTTTTGACAAAAGTAACCAGCTTGACTTGAATGGAAAGTAGGTTTCTGGTAGTGTATCTAAAATTTTGCAAATAAGTAAAACTTCTGGTAATTCACACTTATATTCCTTCATCAACTCTACTGTCAAGTTGTGCCACAAATTCTTGATTTTCGAAATATGTGTCGCAATGTCGTGCTGCGGATCTTTGCAATAATGAAAGAATTCCAGAGAGTAGGTGTAAGTTTTGTCATCCGTTGAGCGGTCAAATAGACGATGTAGCTCATCCCATACTGTTCAAGCGCCTTCTGTCACTACAGCGATTACGCTCGCGTGCGCTTTATTTTATCCGACCAAATGAACGCAACTATAAAAAAGTCTTTTCCGCCATCTTGTTACTCAGCACTTTTGCTCGATCGAATACATCGCTATTAAGTTATTCATGTCTTTTAATTAATAAATTCTCCTGCCAAGCAAAATACACGTAGACATGGTCCTGGTCGAAGCCGGATGATAATAATATTGGATCAAATAATATTTCAACTAAAATCAAGATTTATAAGAACGTGTGAATTTGCCTTGGAGGTTATAAGAAGAACAAAGAGTAAAAGTGAAAATAAGAATTTACGTGAATAAGTGGTATTAAGTACATAACTAAGTAAAATAAAGCAACCCAGCACTCAATAAGGTAGTATTAAGTATAATTAAAGATAATTACCTATTCAGGTTAGTAAAACACATGTCTATGTTAACTTTTACATGCTGTGAAAAAATGTTTAAATTGTAATTTATAACTACATAGCGTCATATTTATTTAATTTCAAATGTATTAAGTATTCAATACAGTAAGCGAAGTAGCTACATTATTTGAAGTTAATTATTTAGTGTTATAAATTTGCAAATCATTGTTCATAGTCCGCCTTTTGTCTAGTGCTTGGTTTAAAGTTTTGTGATAATTACATACACTACTTAATATCAAAGATATGTTTTGTTGAGTTTTATTGTTGTTTTGCAATTATAGTAAACTAATATTATGAAACTTTAATAAAATAAAGGAGTTTAACCTAAATATAAAATTTGTGGATAAGTCACCTAGTAATTCACTGCCTACTTGTTACATACAAGATTTATTAAATTGTTTTTAGTTGTTTACAGTGAATATAAAGTGTTAAGACTTTATTTGTCATATTGATAACTATTGTATTGTATAAATAAGGTTGACAGCACCCGGCTTTCATAGTTTATCAAAATGAGTGAGGAAAAGGATTTAGTTAAACGACGGGCCAGTTTTAAAGGAAAATTAACGGTATTTATGAATTACTTGCAATCACTTGCAGAACCCATTACAGCTTCTGCCGCCAGGGAATTGCAAATGCGAATAGGTAAGCTAGAATCTTTGTATGAACACTATGATGAGGTTCAAGTTCAATTAGAGTGTTTAAGTGACAATATACAATCACAGTTAACTGAGCGCGCTGATTTTGAATCCCTTTATTACAAAACTCTATCGAGCGCTCAAGGTTTATTAATAGACAATAACAAATTATTAAATGATTGTCAAAATAGTGATAGATGTTCACATGCAAGTAACCATAAACTAGTTAAGTTACCTACGATACAGTTACCTAAATTTAGTGGATCTTATGATAATTGGCTCGAGTTTCATGATACCTTTACCAGCCTCCATACACTCTAACGACGAAATAGATGAAATAAACAAGTTTCATTATTTAAGGGCTTCTTTGGAGGGGTCTGCTGCTGTGGTGATTCACTCTATTGAATTCTCAGCTTTAAATTATTCTGTCGCCTGGCAGCTTTTGTGTGAAAGGTATAATAATAAACGACTGCTTATTCAAAATCATGTATCGGCCTTATTTCACCTTGAAGTAGTTTTTAAGGAGTCTTCTATTGTTTTAAAACGGTTAATTGACCTAATTAATAAAAATCTTCGAGCTCTTGAGTCTTTAGGTGAGCCGGTGAAGCAATGGGATACACTTTTGATATACATTGTCACACAAAAGTTAGACCAAAAAACCTACCGTGAGTGGGAGGACCATAAGGGCCACTTTGCTAAGGATAGTTCGATTACATTTGATACGTTTCTGCAATTCTTACGTAACCGTGCTGACCTTATAGAAACTTTAGAGTTATCTCGAAATAATCAATCGACTTCACACAATAAGTCTAACTCTAAACTGAAATCCATGGTAGCACAAAATTCAATTAATGTAGGTACTGAAAATTCCTTTAAGGTATGTCGTAAATGTAAGGGTGACCATAATTTAATCAATTGTCCAGAGTTTTTAGCGTTAACAAATGAAGCTCGAAATAGAGTGCTCCCAAGTTTAAAGGTTTGTTATAATTGCTTACGTGCAGGTCATTTTGCAAACGTTTGTAAGAAGCCAGGTTGTAAAATATGCAAACGTCGGCACAATACTCTGGTTCATATGGCTGAGAAAAAACCTACTACTTCTGCTTTAAACAATACTAGTGGCTCTGAAGATATGGCTTTGCCGTCGACCGCTGCTGTGCTTGCGCCTAATTCAACCTATGAATGCAAAAATGTTGCTTTATCTGCAAATGTTGCTTCTGCACACTCTAACTCACAGGCTAGTGACGTATTACTGTCCACTGCGTTAGTCAAGTTATGCGATAGGTATAATCGCGAGCATATAGTTCGTGCAGTTTTAGACAGTGGTAGTACATCATGCCTACTGACTTCAAACATTTGTAATAAAATTAATTTAAGTACAAGTAATATTGATAGATCAATACTGGGTATTAACAACGTCACTGCGCACGTAGGTAAAACATGTCATGTCACAATGAAATCATTAAATGACAGCTTTAGTGCTGATATTCATTGCTATGTTTTACCATCAATTACTAGTAATATACCAGGTCGTGAAATTAACATATCAGGTTTGAAAATTCCATCTGATATTTGTTTGGCAGACCCTACATTTTACAAGCCCTCTGAAGTGGACTTGCTTATAGGAGCTGATCTATTCTGGGACTTAGTAGGGCCACAAACTATAAAATTAGGAAAGCATCAACCTGTGTTGTGTGAAACCAAATTAGGTTGGATCATTTCAGGTCCATTAACTTTTAATAAAAAATGTCTACTGTCCAGTGATATTAGGTGTCACCTTAGTTCAATAACTTCTAATATTATTGATGATGAAAAAGATGACATACGGAACGATCTTACTCGTTTTTGGCAGTTAGAAGAAATAGATTTAAAATCACCCCCTTATTCCCCAGAAGAAAAGCTCTGCGAGGAACATTTTGTTAAAAACACATTCCGTCTTAAAAATGGTCGCTTCTGCGTTCGAGTACCCCTCAAACGCAGTCCTGATTTACTAGGGAATTCATTTCAAAGGGCTAAACAATGTTTGTACTCATTAGAACGCAGGTTACTTCGTAAACCAGAGGTAAGTAAAATGTATCACGAATTTATGACAGAGTACAAAATGTTACAACATATGACAGAAGTTAACCCATCAGAATCAGGTCAACTTTCATATTATATGCCCCATCATGGAGTTTTACGTGAGTGCAGCACTACGACCAAGCTCAGAGTAGTCTTTAACGCCAGTTGTCCTACAACATCAGGAATATCCTTTAACGACATACAGATGGTAGGGCCTACGGTTCAAGATGATCTTCTATCTATACTTCTTCGTTTCCGACAGCACAAATATGTATTATCTGCTGACGTCGCGAAGATGTATAGAACGATTATCGTCCACCCATCTGACAGGCCTTTGTTCTCATATTATTACATTAGCAAAATATTATATTCGCAAAATATTATATTCTCGAATTATTATATTCTCAAAATATTAGAAGTACAATCAAACACAGTGAAAAATAAAAATGAATTTATTCAAACTAAAATCTCTCTTTATTCCAATACCTAGGCATCATGGAAACACTCGAACGTAATACAATATTAAAATCAAAATTGCAGTATCATACAGTATTGCAAGATTATTTGCATTAATCATTAATATACTATAATTAATAATAACTGAAACTAAACAAATCCCGCGTGAAGTGCATACAAGTTTTCACAAATGGCACCTGTTTCCAAGCACGACGATTGGTACAGCCGCTCAACAATAAAAATTACAAAAGTATATGGAAAATTTATGGGAGCTTATTCAACGCCGCTAACATGGTTAAGCATTCTATTGATTGAATTTTGTTGGATAAACAGTCTGTGATAATGCAATTAATTTTTCTATCATTTTCAATGTATTTTAAAGATCTTTTTTTATCAGGGCAGTGGAAAGCACTTTTTAGCAATATTTTATTTTGAATTTGAGCTTCTACTTTTAATGCTACTAAAAATTGGAAAATGGTTGGTCGAGATGGAATTCGAGAGTTAATTCTTCTGTGCCATCCTTCCACTGCATTCGTAGTGCGGTTCTTTTCACCATAACAGCTAAAAATATCTTTGGTAATGTTTTGTAACCACTGGTTATTAAAATAGTCTAGAAATTTCTGTGAAACTTCCGTCTCTGGTGCGATTTCATGTATAGCAAGATATGCTTCTGGAATTAGATTGGGTGGTAACAGAGCCAAACTTGTGCACAACTGTGTGATTTTGCGACCTAAGTGAGTTTCATTGAAATTCATTTTTTTACTCATTCTAAACACAGCATTTAAAAAATGGTAATAACAGCCTTTTACTTTTATTTCTGGATATACCTCACGTATAGCATTAATTGCAGCAATTTCGTAATCGCATTTGTATGAACTAATATTCATACGAAATTGATTTCTAAGTACAGAAAAGAACCTTTTGTATGTATTTGTGTTCTTATTTGGTAATAAGCCATAGACAATAGGTACAAAACTAATTGTGTTTTGGTCTCGTGCGATATCAATATGTAAAGTGTACAATTGGTAAAAAGGCGACGGTGTCACCTTGAATGTACCATCTCCGTATATTATATCAATTGTCTGGAATAATTCTCGTAGCTTTTGAGCAGGTAACATTGAAAATATTATAATTCTATCATCCGTCTCATCATCATAATCATCAAATAAAAAAAAGTCTTGTACAATGTGGTGTGGCAATCTCACATTACTTGTAGTCTTTGATATACCGACATTCAAAAAATTATTTCGCTTCCTGTACAGCGTATCCTTTTTGGAGGTAAATGATGGGATCAGATACTCTTTATTTCGAAAAACTTGTTTTCCCAAGAAGTGCTTTTCAAATATTTTTGGAATGGGTTCAAAATTTTCGCATACTTCTTTTTTGCACTCCTCCATTGCCAAATCAATTATATTTCTTTCAAAATCTACGCTGCAACTATGTTTGGGCTGTCTAACGACTTTCTTATCCGAACTTAATGTAATCGAAGTCTTGCACTCCCTTTGGTTGCAACATCTCCAGTTGGTTGTACCATTTTTATTATTCATGAAGAAGTTGTATTTGTAAACGTTATATAAAAAAACAGACTTGCCTTTTTGACTCGTTATAAATTTGGCTTCACTATCTTCAGACATTTTTATTTAAATATTTATTTATCAGAATGCAAAATTTATTCCCAATAAATATTTTTCACAATGTCACATTATACATCAAAAACAATTGATAAATAAAGACTGACACTAGTACAAACATAGGTTTTTCATTGTAATCTGACAGGAACTATTATAGCAAAGAGTTTATCTATTAAAACTTCAATATAAATGCACATAATATTATGTTAATGCATATCTTCAGGATTATATGATGATGACAAATATTTATTATTTCTTCCCTCAAATTAAAAACATTTTTCGCTGTGATTGTTCTTTGTGTAATATTTTGAGAATATAATAATTCGAGAATATAATATTTTGCGAATATAATATTTTACGAATGTAATAATATGAGAACAAAGGCTGACAGGCACCTACAACAAATATTATGGCGCGACGATGTTACTGCACCAGTCAAGGTTTACGAAATGAACACCGTTACTTACGGAACTGCAAGTGCACCATTTCTTGCGACTAGATGCCTTAAGCAAATAGGACTCGATTGTACTGATCCAACTGTGGCTGAAGTAATCAAGCACGATTTTTACGTTGATGATCTGCTGACTGGAGGAGATGATATAGAGGGCATGCTAAGCATACGCAAGGATGTCAATGGTGCACTTGCTTCTGCTGGCATGACCTTACGAAAATGGGTCTCAAATGAACCTAAACTGATGTCTGATGTTATTGATTCTTCTGTTAATTTAAATATAGGCTCTGATGAACCAAATAAATTATTAGGTCTTGGTTGGCTGTCAAGCACAGATAAGTTGTGCTTCCCAACTAGTTTGTCTTTACTCGCTGGTAACAGCAAACGAGACCTGCTCTCAGCCATTTCGAGAATTTTCGACCCTCTTGGTCTACTTGCACCATGTGTAATAGTAATGAAAATTCTTTTACAAAAACTGTGGCTTGAAAAAGTATCTTGGGATGAACCTTTACCTCCATACATTAAGAACATCTGGGATGATATTATAAAAACTATAAATTTATTAAATGATATTTACATTCCCAGACATGTTATTTGTGATAATTATCAATCGCTACAGTTGCACATTTTCACGGACGCATCAGAAAGCGCATATGGCGCATGTGCCTATGTCCGTAGTGTTGACTCCAGCGGGGAAGTAATGGTTCGTCTTTTAGTGGCTAAGAGTCGTGTTGCGCCAATCAAGCCTATAACGATTCCCAGGCTGGAATTATGTGGTGCCGTCATGGGAGCTCGTTTGTATGAGAAGGTAATAAGTTCACTTCGTGTAAATTTTGAAAGCATTTATTTCTGGACTGATTCCACCATCGTGTTAGGTTGGTTGCGAATGCTGCCTTCCAAGCTTCAGCCTTTTGTTCGTAACCGCATCGCTGAAATCTTGGAAAAGGCTGGTAATTTTCAATGGAAACATGTGCCCACGAATGATAATCCTGCAGACCTTGTATCTCGCGGTGTGGATATAGGTTCACTGCAAACGTTGGAACTATGGTGGTCTGGCCCAGAATTTCTACGCTTTTACGAATCTGATTGGCCTTATTTCCCTTATCGTGCGCAAACGTTACCCGAAACTCGACTTGACCTATCATTGAACGTTGTCGACAATGACTCTCATTGTCGTATTATAGATTTTCGGCGCTTTTCAAAATATTTACGTTTAGTTCGTACAGTAGCTTTTGTTTTGCGTTTTATTCGGAAGTGTAGAACCAAGGCTTCTGTAACCTGTTTCCTAGAAGAGCATGAGCTACGTAGCGCATTGATTATTATTGTTAGGCAGAGTCAGCGTGAATCATTTCCTGAGTATACCTTACTTCTGAACAACCAAGCTTTACCTAAAAAGAGTTACTTACTAAAATTTAATGTATTTCTAGACGACGATAAAATTATGCGTGTTGGTGGTCGTCTTGACAATTCCGAGTTTCCCTTTGAGAAAAAACATCCTATATTAATACAGTCCACTCACTCGTTTACGAAGTTGATTTTTACATATGAACACATAAAGCTTATGCATGCCGGCCCTCAGTCATTATTAGCATCTATTAGAGAGACCTACTGGCCGATAGGCGGTCGTAATTTGGCCAGAGCATGTTATCATCAATGCATTAAATGCACTCGTATGAAGGGTAAGATAGTTAATCCTTTAATGGGAAACCTCCCACAGGAACGGCTTGTTCCAAACGGGCATCCTTTTCAAAATGTTGGTGTCGATTATGCTGGTCCCATTATGTGTGCCAGTCGTCAGGGACGTGGATGTAGGTTGGTAAAGGCCTATATTGCGATTTTCATCTGTTTCACAACCAAGGCTGTACATTTAGAGTTGGTAGGTGATTTAACTAGTAATTGTTACTTGCTCGCATTGCGTCGCTTTATCTCGCGTAGAGGTATGCCGATTAACATTTACTCCGATAACGGCACCTCTTTTGTCGGTGCTTACAACGACTTATCTAAGTTTTTAAAGGGCAATTGCAATTCTTTGAGCGGTAGTTTGGCGAATGATGGAGTTAGTTTTCATTTCATACCTGCGTATACTCCTCATTTTGGTGGACTATGGGAGGCGGGTGTTAAGTCAACCAAGTTCCATTTGCAAAGAGTGCTGGGTAAATGTAACTTGACGTTCGAGGAACTTAATACCACGCTTACACAGATTGAAGCAATACTAAACTCCAGACCACTCACACCCCTGTCTTCAGACCCTGCAGATTGCAACCCTTTGACGCCAGGACATTTCCTAATAGGGCGTCCACTGACAGCAATACCAGAGCGAGACCTCCACGAACATAACACAAGTCACTTGACCAGATTCCACCGCATCGAACAGCTGCGACAACATTTTTGGGCGCGTTGGAGCAAAGAATACGTCGCAGAGTTGCAGCTACGAACCAAGTGGCGTTCCGGCGAAAGCGTTTTAAAGCTGGGTGCTTTGGTCGTGATTAAAGAGGATAGTCTTCCTCCATTGAAATGGAAGTTGGGAAGAATTGTTGCTGTACATCCTGGACCTGATGGCGTCACTCGAGTAGCAGACATCAGAACTTCTTCCGGAGTTGTAAGACGGGCGTTCAACAGGATTTGTGCATTGCCGGTATCTTCTGGTTGAAAGCAAGCCTTTCAACGCCCGGGGGCATGTTCAAGCGCCTTCTGTCACTACAGCGATTACGCTCGCGTGCGCTTTATTTTATCCGACCAAATGAACGCAACTATAAAAAAGTCTTTTCCGCCATCTTGTTACTCAGCACTTTTGCTCGATCGAATACATCGCTATTAAGTTATTCATGTCTTTTAATTAATAAATTCTCCTGCCAAGCAAAATACACGTAGACACATACCTCTTTTGATGTCTCTAGTCTCATGACTTTTTGTAGGGTCTTGTCTGACATGTTTGCAGTGAGCAATAGCAATGCTCTGCTGTCTGCCTCATTATATTGTTGTAGTTCTTCCCTATGTTTTGCAACTTGTTCTGAGGTTGCATTTTCAGGTAAGACAGGCTTCTTGAGTTTTCCCTCAACTGCATCCAGTCCTCCTATGCTTCCTCTTAATAATTGCATTACCTTGTAGCGCCAGGTTTGCCAATTTTCTTGACCTTCTAAATGGGCGATGTCAATTTTAAAATTCGTTGACATATTCATATTTTTCGGGAAATTACTTTTCAATATATTTTTATAGTATTTAAAGCTAATTTAATAGCTCTGCTACCATGTTGCGGCTGTGCATTTATCACAGAAGAATAATAAACACATTTATAATTCTATGATTTAATGATCGAGGGAAAATACTATAAAGACAAACAGAATCAAGTCAACAACAAAATACATAGTAACTAGGCAACGCAAACACAGACTAAAAATAAACTTTCAAAAGAATAATATAAGGGCTATGAATACACCTTAACAATAGGTACTATCCAAATTAAGTAGGTAATTTTAACAAAATTAAATAAGTACTTGGATTTAATCAATAGTGCAATAAGAAACACAATTAAACTAAATCATTTATTTAAATCAAGTTTTCAAAGTGTCCACCATTCTCATCCATGCAAACAATGGCATGCATTGCCACACTACGTAGAGTTTTTTTTTTAAAAATGCGTTTTTCTCCTATTTCATAAGCTGCAGCCAATATATTTTGCAAAAGCTCTTCGCTCGTTGCAATTGGAGTACTGTACTGACCATGAATTGCAACTGAGATATGAATGGTGACCGCCGACCATTCATATCTCACGACGACTTCCGTGCTTCGGAGGGCACGTTAAGCAGTCGGTCCCGGGTGCTGTATACTTGTATACAGTAGTCATTAGGGTTTGTCAGAAGCCATCTAGGCGCCCTAAAAATTCTGGCATCCACCACCCAGCACTGGGCCAGCTTGGTGGATTATGGCCTATACCTCCTCTTCACCCGGGGAGAGACTCATGTCCTGCAGTGGGCTCATTACAAAGAGTTGTGATGATGATGATGATGACCTGTAATAGACCTATTTGCTTCTGCAAGAGCTCACGAGGTAGCCAATTATGTAACACTCGACTTGAACGATCAGCAAGCGATATCCCAAGACGCCTTTTGTCTTCTTTGGAACTATCTTCTAGCATGGATATTCCCACCACCATTTCCCATTCCCAGGGTTCTCGCTCAGCTCAACCAAGCACAAGGCATGTATCTTTTAATAGTTCCACGTTGGGAGAGAGTCTTCAGGAGAGCATACCTCAAATCGAAAGAAGTGAGCGCACCCTTCTCAATTCAGAGTCTTAACAAGTGCTTTGTGGACACATTAAGTAAAAATTAATTTTGTCTTAAGTTTTCGCGATTCATACTATTAAATAAAACACTTTTTTCGTCACGAGCGACCACGGGGTCTGCAAAGACACCGAAACGTCGAGTCATTTAAAATGTACATATACGCGATAAATCCGGTTAAAAAGTGTTTTATTAAAAAAAATAATTTATTTGCTTTTAAAAACGCGGTGTGGAATAAATGGCTATATGACAGACAAGACTTCACCTTTTGTAAAACGCCATCCATCGAAGCCCTTTGTACCATTTTTGTACCGTTTTGTTTTTTTAATGAGCTGTCAGAAAATCTCTCATTATATGCGATAAATCCGGTTAAAAAGTGTTTTATTTGTCGGAACGACTGTCACTTTCCTTTGGGCTCATAATAAAACTATTTAAAGGGCAGAACAGAGATGGCGCAGCTCAGTTAGGAAA
>CALYBW010000205.1:0-66875 GCA_944452665.1 Stenoptilia bipunctidactyla | reverse complement strand
GTGTGAGAAGTCTGAGATGGAGTAAGGTTCATCATCATCACAACTCTTTGTAATGAGCCCACTGCAGGGCATGAGTCTCTCCTCTGGGTGACGAGGAGGTATAGGCCATAATCCACCAAGCTGGCCCAGTGCTGGGTAGTGGATTTCAGAATTTTCAGGGCGCCAAAGTGTCTTCTGACAAACCCTAACGACTACTGTATACAAATATATAGCACCCGGGACCAACTGCTTAACGTGCCCTCCGAAGCACGGAAGTCGTCGTCAGAAGTGAATGGTCGGCGGTCACCCATCCAAGCACCAACCGCACCAAACGTTGTGATTAACTTGCTTAATCTTTATTATTTTTGTTTAATGTACAAATGGCGGTATTTGTTATAAGTTATATAACTTATAAGTTTTTGATTATTAATTAAGGTGGATTGGTTGGTAAACAAACTTTATTATTTTCGCCTTTGACATTTGTCACTTGACATCTATGGCAAATGACATTTTTGTTCATATGTATCAAGATTAACTTTCCGAGTAAAAAATGTTTTTGTCGGCTTTTTTTTAATGTTTTTATTTTGTTTGTATCATTTAAAGTTACGTTTTATATTGTTTTTTTATTTTAAGTGTACTTACGAGTGGTGAGTTTGCGATAAGTTAATAGATTATTTGTTAATTTTTTATTTATATTAATTATAGATATTGCATATATACATATATTTATATATTTAACCCTTAATATATTTTATGGATAGCATCTTTGATGATCTTGCCGACAATTATTTCTCTTGCTCATCCTCTTCATCTAGTTTCTGTAGTGCCGATAGTTCTTCCACGCCCACACTGACTTTGCATGACCAACTCACTTTAATATACGACGCAAACCCATCCTTATCATTAAATATTGTTCACATAAACGCTCAAAGTGTCCCAGCCCACTACTCCGACCTCCTTGCTTCCTTTAGTATTGCCACTGTGGATGCTTTACTAATATCCGAGACCTTCCTCAAACCTTCCCTTCCTTCCACGCATTACGCTTTACCTGGCTACGTCCTTATCCGTAACGACAGGATTGGGAAAGGTGGTGGAGGTGTTGCTATCTATCTCCGGGCAGATATACCTTATAAGGTTATCAGTACTTCCCCCTCGCAACACTCAGCGAAAGCGGAACATCTTATTATTGAGATAGTAACTCGACACACTAAGCTACTTTTAGGAGTATTTTATAGTCCTAACAACTCTATAGACTGTTTCAATAATTTCGATGGAATACTCCACGACCTTGGCCCATCCTACAGTCAAATCATTTTCATAGGAGACCTGAACACCTGCATGATAAAAAACAACTCCCGCTCCCAAAAACTAAATTCTATCCTTAACTCATATAACCTGAACATCTTACCTCTTTCTGCAACCCACCATTTTCCGAATTGTGTCCCCTCCTTAATCGATCTTATGATCGTTTCCAACACCCGTAACGTTGCGTCTCATGGCCAACTTACTGCATCCTTTTCCTATCACGATCTTGTTTTCCTGTCCTACCGTATCCGTGTCCCCAGACGCAAACCACGTTTACTATTATTGAGAAATCTGAAAGACCTCGATACAGAAGTCTTACTGCGTGATGCGGAGTCCACTGATTGGAACACTGTCACATCCAGCTTGACGATCGATGACAAAGTCAATTGTTTCAACAGTATGATTCTGCAGCTATTCGATCGCCACGCCCCACTAAAACCGGTGAAAGTTAAACATAACCCAGCACCCTGGCTTACAGATAATATAAAAGAAGTTATGGCTCTAAGAGACAAGGCCAAAAGAGCTTATAAGCGCAATCCTTCCGACTGCAACCACGATAAATTCAAATCCTTAAGAAATCGTTGCAATCGTCTGTGTCGGAATGTAAAGAGGACGTACTTTTATGATTCTCTGGTAAACCGTGGCTCTGCACAGGTCTGGAAATTCCTTAAATCTGTCGGTATAGGCAAATCTCCCAATACATCCCTTAAAGACTTCGATTTGAGCGCTTTGAACAATCTTTTTGCCCTACCTCCCGTCATTTTAAATCTGAACATTAAAACTAACACCTTGGATCATCTGTCGAAACTGCAAGTAACACATTCTCCTTTCTATTTTACAGCTGTTTCTCAGATGAAGTCAAGAAATCTATCCTATCCATATCTTCAGCTGCGGTTGGTGACGACGGATTGTGCTCGAGAATGATCGTTATGATATTTACTATCCTCTTACCTATCCTTGCTGATATTTTTAACCACTCTCTATCTTCTGGTACCTTCCCTGCTGCCTGGAAACGTGCGCACATTATTCCTTTACCTAAAATCACTAATCCTACTGCCGTTACCCACATCCGCCCTAATTCGATCCTTCCTTTTCTATCGAAAGTTCTCGAACACATTGTGCATAAACAATTGTCAGCATTTCTTACCTCTAATGAGGTGATTACCCAATTCCAATCCGGCTTCCGTCCTGGCCACAGCACTGTTTCAGCTTTAATTCATGTAACTGATGAAATCCGCTGGGCCATGGAAAACAAATCCCTGACCTTACTTATCCTTCTTGATTTCAGCAATGCTTTTAACACTGTTGATTTTGATATCCTCCTCCTCATCATCATCATCATCCACAGCCTGTATACGTCCACTGCTGGACATAGGCCTCCCCCAAGGTCTTCCACGTCGCTCGGTCCCGCGCCGCCTTCATCCAACGTTTACCGGCGACTTTGACCAGGTCGTCGGTCGTCGGTCCATCGGCCTGCATACGCTGCGTCTCCCAGTACGTGGCCGCCACTCGAGAACTTTTCTGCCCCACCGGCCATCTGTTCTGCGAGCTATGTGCCCTGCCCATTGCCACTTTAGCTCTGCAATCCTTCTGGCTATGTCAGTGACATTGGTTCGCCTGCGAATCTCCTCATTCCTGATTCGATCCCGCAGGAAAACTCCGAGCATGGCCCTTTCCATTGCCCGCTGAGCGACTCTAAGCTTATTTATAAGGCCCATAGTTAGCGGCCACGTCTCAGTGCCGTATGTCATCACTGGCAACACACACTGATCAAAAACCTTTGTCTTCAGACACTGCGGTATTTGCGACGAGAAGATTTTACGGAGCTTCCCGAACGCTGCCCAGCCGAGTTGGATCCGACGATTGACCTCTTTCTCAAAGTTGGACCTACCTAACTGGATTTTATGTCCTAGGTATAGATAATTGTCAACAACTTCGAGCGTGGTGCCTCCAACTACCACAGGAGCAGGTGCAACATGGACGTTCGACATGATCTTCGTCTTATCGTTGATGCCGAGCCCATCCCAGTCCAGAAGCTTGAAGACATCTTCCAACGCTGCGGTGAACAGCTTAGGCGATATAACGTCGCCTTGCCTGACGCCCCGCTGCAGTTGGATAGGCTTCGAATTCTGATCCTGAAGACGGACTGACATAGTGGCGTTTTTGTACAAAAACTTTAACGCTTCGATGTATCGATAGTCAATTTGGCAGCGCTGCAAAGACTGCAGTACAGCCCAGGTCTCGATCGAATCCAAGCAAAGTGGCTGGTTATACTCCTCCGTCTTTTCTATAACCTGCCGCAGCGTATGGATGTTGTCTATGGTGCTAAAGCCTTTTCGGAAACCGGCTTGTTCGGGAGGCTGGAAGTTGTCAAACCTGCGTACGAGGCGGTTCGTAATGACTCTTGAAAACAGCTTGTGTACATGGCTCAACAAAGTAATGGGTCTGAAGTTCTTCAAAAGGGTTTTATCACCTTTTTTGTAGAACTAGACCACTATGCCTTAGAGCCACGCTTTGGGCGTTTTGCCCTCGAGGATGATGGAATTGAACAGCTTCTGAAGGGTCTTAAGCACAGGTTTGCCACCAGTTTTCAGCCGTCATCACCATCATTCCATCATCACCCGGCGCCTTGTTGTTTTTAAGCTGTTTAAGGGCCATACTAATCTCGTACAGGCTGACGTCTGGGATATCTTTGGTATAGTGTCGGGTTAATTTGGCTCGTGGGTCTTTTGCCATGTCTTGAACAGGTGCCCGTGTTGTCGTTGCCCGTAGAACTTCTCAACTTCCCTCAAAAGTTCGGGTTTAGACGAAACAACCCTGCCGTCGTCCGTTTTCAACTTCGTCAGTTGGTTCTGGCCTATAGACAAATCTCTCGCGAAGACCTTTGAGTTGTTTTGCTCGATAGCCGTTTCAATACGGTCTGTATTAAACCGGCGTAGGTCACGTTTTAGGGACTTGGAGATTTGTCTATTAAGCCGCCGATACTGAGAAGCATCTTCCGGGGACTGCAGGATCATTGTGCGTCTTTCTTCCATGAGTTTAAGGGTAGAGTCTGAGATTTTTCCGGTTCCTTTTGCACGGCGGGTTTTAAAGAACTTAGACCCAGCCTTGGAGACAGTTTCCACAAACCTGTTATTGAAGTCGTCCATATCGACGCAGTCGCCAAGGCATTCAAAGCGGTTCTGCAATTCGAGCTGAAAGCTTTCGGGGTTTTGGATCTGGATGGGTGCAGGACGAAGTACAGACTTTATCAGTCGAGATCGCTTCAGTTTTGGATTCAGACTCAATGTGCCTCTTACTATGCGGTGATCGCTGCCGATTTTCACGGCATTGATCACAGAGACATCATTGAAAATCTGTTTTCTCGTTGACATGATAAAGTCTATCTCGTTTTTGGTGTGACCATCGGGGCTTATCCAAGTCCATTTGCGGTGTTCCGGTTTCTTGAAGAATGAGTTCATCATAAAGAGGCCCTCCTTCCCCATGAAGTCGGCTAGCATCTGGCCTCGGACGTTCCGGACTCCGACTCCAAATTGCCCCACTTCCTGCTCATCGCCGCTTTGTTTGCCTAATTTTGCGTTAAAATCCCCCATGACCACGTTGAAATGAGTTTTGGAGCTGTGTATGGCTTTGGAGATGTCCTCATACATAGCCTCCACCTCATCATCGTAGTGTGTCGAGGTCGGAGCAAAGACCTGTATGACCTTCAACGAATACCGTTTGGAAATTCTGAGTATCAGGTACGCTACCCTATTTGACACGCTCTCGATTTTTGTAACATTGGTCACGAGGGTTTTGTGGACGAGAAACCCGACACCACCTTGGGACAGTTGGTCGCCCTCCCGGAAGTATTGCCGAATTTCAGGATTATCGATTCCTCTCCCTGTCTACGGACTTCAGATAACCCCAGGATATCCCAATGTAATCTACTCAATACTTCCTCCAGCTCAACAATCTTTTCGTCTGTTCGCAGTGTCCTAACATTGTATGTCGCCAGGGCCAAGGGTTGTCGTTGGTAGCCTGGTCGAACCCGGGGATTCTTAGCACCCCCTGCCCCGCCGTTTCCTCGATCTCTACCTTGATCGAGACTAGCGGGACCGCCGGGGACTAGGGGCCGGGGCCTTTGTTTGCGATTCATAGTTTGGGGGGGGAAATGCCGTAATCGCCACGCTTGGCAGGCGGGTTGGCGATCGCAGTGTAATGTTAATATACACAAAAGGACGCTGCTGCCCGTCCTCTGGTTTGTCCCTTAATCGACTCTTACGACACCCACGGGAAGAGATGGGGTAGCGCTATTGTTAAGGCGACGCCACACGCGATAATATCCTCCTGGGTATCCTTAAATCCCTAAATGTATCCCCCTTGGCATTGACTTGGTCCGAGTCCTACCTTCGCGGACGCTCGCAGCAGGTCCGCCTTGATGAGAATCACTCACAGTGGTGTAATCTAACAGCTGGCGTGCCGCAGGGTGGTGTCTTGTCTCCTCTCCTTTTTTCAATCTTCATCAACTCAGTAACCAAAGTCATCTCATCAAAATTCCATCTCTATGCAGATGATCTGCAAATCTACCGCCATTTTGCTATTTCTGATGTTAATTCTGCTGTACAAGAAATTAACACAGATTTGTGTCGAATAAGTGACTGGGCAAGGTCTTTCGGTTTTCTCATTAACCCACAAAAATCACAAGCCATGATCATAGGTAGTCGCTAAACTCGTGGTTGTCTTGATTTTTCTGGGATTCCTCCAATCATCATGGACAATGTTTCGATTGCTTTCACTGACTCAGCTAAGAACTTAGGAGTCATTATCGATTCAAATCTTTCCTGGAACGCGAATGTCAGTGAAATCAGTCGTAAGATCCACTACTCTCTGCACTCTCTGAAGACGTTACATAATGTTTTACCTTACAAAACAAAAATTTCCCTTGCCCAGTCGCTTGTTCTGCCCATCCTTGACTATGCCGATGCTTATTATTTGGATGCCACGGAGGAACTTCTCAACAAATTAGAGCGCCTACAAAATCTTTGCATTCGTTTCATCTTTGGCTTGAGGAAGTTCGATCACGTCTCCGAATATCGAAGGCAACTTCGATGGCTTCCAATACGCAACTGTCGTAACACCAGGATCCTTTGTCTCCTTTTCAACATCCTTCATAACCCACTCACTCCTCTCTATTTGCGTGAAAGGTTTTCATATTCTCACTCTCAGGATACGCCTTGCCGAGCACATACGCGTACGCTTTTACATATGCCTCTTTATAAAACCGATTATTATTCCTACTCTTTCTCTGTCCATGCAGTCAGGTTGTGGAATTCATTGCCTCATGAAATTCGTGAGTCTAAAACGATATCCATTTTTAAAAATAAAGTCAAAGATCATTACTATTCACTACTGTAATCTATGTTACCCACTTTACTGTCCGAATGATATTAAGATATATATAATAATGTATGTTTGTATAATATATATAATATTATGTGTATGTATTGGTATGTATTCATATGTATGTATATTTAGTACACACTATTATTGCAGTTAATTCAAACTCTCCAGTCATGGGTCTGCTGTAAGAAATTTCGATAGAGATAAGCTGTACCTTTGTACTTATTTTGTTCTATGTAGCCTTATATTGTATTAGTCCAGTCAATAAATGACCCAAAATGAGGTGTAGAGTGCGTGAGCAGGTAACTAAGCGATTCCTTCAGAAACTTGTTCAGGGGGCTTAGGTTGTTAACATACCAAAAGTCCCGAATCCTAGGTGATGAGCGGGGGGAAGGAGGGGGGGTAAAGGTACGAATTTTGGGTTTTTCGCTTATATCTCGAAAACGGTGCATCGGAGAGAAATATTTTCAATTAATAAAATGAATTTCCTAAAATTATCTAAAACTTTTATATCATATGTTTTTTTCTAATTCCTAACCGTTTTCGAGCTATACCCTCGGAAAAAGTTGAAATTTACAAAAAAAAAACAATTTACGTCAAAATATTCATAAACATTGCATCATATTGTCTAAACCTATTTGTAAAATCAGTTCGGTTGTAGGATATGTACTTAATAGAAAAACACTGGCTCGCACACGCACTTAATGGCAGACACCAACACGTCTACTCTCGCCTATGGCTCTCGTATGTCATTGACGTGGTGCGCCCGAGATAGTAACTGTCTGTTGAACTGAATGAGTGAATGATCTAAATGAACGCATACACTACATCCCTTCCTTATCATATCTTTTTAAATTAAATTAAATAAAGATGTGATGCCTGTAATAAATTTAAATCAAATGCCGATTTATAACATTAACTTTTATTTCCTTTACCAGGAATCTGAAATCTTAAATATCTAATAATCTAATCTACTCATCTGCAAATAAACGTTAACCGAAACAAACTTAATCACTTCTCTGAACTTACTACTTCTTCATCTTCTTTTTCTGGCTCTACAGCCTTCCATTCTCCCTCTACCTTTTTTAAATGAACAATATTTCTTCCATAAGTTTGTCCCGTTTCATTATTCCTTACAACGCAGTCTCCTGCATTGGTAGTTTCTACTGTATGTGGGGTTGGGTTGAAATTAGGTACCAATTTATTTGTTCTGTCCATATTTTTAACATAAACTTTTTCACCCTCATTTATTTCTGATTCAGCAGCTCTTCGTTTTCTATCTCCATACTCCTTACCTAGCTCTTTCTGGAATCTGTCCCTATCTCACACGTCTGAATCAGTTATTTTCTGATTTAAATTTTGTAATGTTGGAATTTTGTCTCTATTCTCTCTTTGAAAAAATAGCTCTGAGGGAGTTCGACCAGTTACCGAATGAGGAGTACTATTGTACATCATTAAATATTCGTACAAACATTCTTTTATGTCTTTTTGTTCTAATCGACCGATTCGTAATCTTTTCAAAATGTCCCTGTTCTGCCTTTTGACCTCCCCATTCATTTGAGGCCAATATGGGACTGTATTATGAAGCTGGATATTACTCTCTCTACAATATGCACGAAATTCTTCGCTGACAAACTGCTTCCCGTTGTCGGCAGTTATAGAAACAGGGTAACCTAGCCTGCTAAATATTTCTTTGAGTATTTTAATGATCTGAGAACTTGTGATTGACTTGGTCACTTTCACTTCTTTGTACCTACTATAGTAGTCAATGATAACTAGTAGGTATTCGCCATTGGGAAGTGGACCTAAAAGGTCCATTGCCACGTCTACCCAAGGCCCTAACGGTAACTCTCGCCTCTTCATAGGAACTGGCGGGCTAGGTAGAGCTACCAATATACATCCCTTGCATGATTTTACAAGGTTTTCTGTATCCTTGTCTATGCGTGGCCACCACACCTTCGATCTCAAGCGTGCCTTCATTGCAACAATGCCCGGGTGGCCTTCGTGAGCAGCGTCTAAAACACGCTTGCGAAGACAGTAGTGTATTACAATTTTATTACCTCGTAATAAAATATTCTCATAGAAACACAACTCATTCTCAATAATTTTATAACTTTTTCCGACATCGTCCCAGTTATTCTCATACAGCCCTTTCTTAACACTGCATATTTCTTTATCCGTCTCAGAAGCACTTATAATTTCACGCATTGGTATTGCTTGTGGTCGCGCAAAGCTAACTACCTGACACACATGCGTATCTTCATTACCTGAAAAATCATCTGTTAGTCTGCACAATCGTGACAAAAGATCAGCGATGTTCTTTTTCCCTGGCTTGTAAATAATTTTATATTTATAGGATTGCAGGCGTAAAACCCAACGCTCTATTCGTGCACACGGCTTGGACTTCTTTCCGAAAAGGACTTCTAATGGTTTGTGGTCTGTAACAAGGTCGAATTCTTTGCCGAATAGGAAAATATTGAAGTGTTCAACCCCCCACACTAAGGCCAAAGCCTCTTTTTCAGTTTGGCTGTATCTTCGTTCACAATTCGTAAGAGTTCGATTTCCATGCGCAATTATTCGTGGGCCATTTGCATCTATTTGGATGAGAAGAGCTCCTAGTCCAACGGGACTTGCATCAGCTATCACTTGAGTCTTATCGTGGACATCATAATACCCCAGCGATTGTATCTCTGTTAGCCTTTGCTTCAAATTATCAAAAGAATCTTGTTGTTCTTTTAACCACAATTTTTCAATAATGTCATTTTTACCCATTTTTTTCCTGAGTAACTCCTTTAAAGGCTCTGACATTGTTTATATAGTTTAGAAGACCTAAAAAACTTTGGAGCTCTTCAATAGTCTTTGGTACACGAAAATCCATTATGCTCTTAACGTATTTGTTCAAAGGTTTTATGCCTTTTGGTTCAAGATGATGTCCAAGAAAATCTACGCTCTGAGTTTTAAAAATGCACTTGTCTTGATTAAGTAAAACATTGTTGTCTTTTAATGTCTTTAGTATTGCCTTCAGCCTATTATCGTGTTCTTCTTCATTATTACCGTAAACCAGAATATCGTCAATAAAATTTATTACCCCTTCACATTGGATCAACATTCTCTCCATTATCTTCTGAAATATTTCCGGCGCACATGTAATACCAAACATTAACCGTTTATAGCGATATAAACCGCTTGGGGTAATGAAGGTGGTTATATGTCTAGAATTTGGGTGGATTTCCACTTGGTGGAAGGCATTTTTGATGTCAAGCTTGGAAAAGTACTTCGCTTTATTTATCTTCGGAAGCAATTTATCCATAGTAGGAAGAGGATGATTCTCTCTCTTTATTGCATTGTTCGCACTTCTCATGTCTACACACAGTCTTAATTCTCCATTTTCTTTGAGGATTGGGACTATTGGCGAAATCCATCGTGAAAAACCTTCTACCTCTTCAATTATATCTTCGTTGAGAAGTTCTTTGATTTTGTTGTCAACTTTTGTTTCTAAAGGTATAGGTACTCTTCGGCATGGTTGAGCAATGGGCTTCACAGACTCATCAAACGGTATCTCCACGAGGACATCCTTAAATTTTGGAAATGGTTTTAACGAAATTTCAACTTTGTTGATGTCAACACCAATTCTTAGTACACTTTTTTTTTTTTTTATTCTTTATTTAATGAGCTTATTCACAGCTGAATATGACACTTAGTTAATTTAACAAAAAATTTAACTTACAAACTGTAATCTACAGCACTAAATAAATTAACCAAAGTTTACAAACCAACTATTATTTAACAAACCTATTGTAATACATCTTAAATAATATTTTACATCCCTTGGATTCAGGTGATGATAGTAGTAAGTTACACATTCCAATCAATCTAAGGTCTGTATTAAATTCATGTAACAGCTGATATCTCAATGCTTCGTTCCGTACACATTCACATAGTAGATGAAAAACATCCTCTTTTGACCCACATTCTTCACAATTCGGTGTTCCACGTTTAGCTAATAAATGCATAAAACTATTTGAGGGAATGTGTCCTGAACGAAGCCTTAACGCAGCTACTACTGCCATTCTACTCAAGTTCACCTGTTCGAACCATGGGTATCGAGGAAGTTCATTCTGTATAGTTCTGTACCATATTCCAACCTGGGAAGATCTTTGATTAAAGTGTTCAATCCACGAAGATCGACACTGGCATTTAACTTTATAAACCAAGTCTGTGTAAAAAGGCAAACAGCGTATTAATATCCCATCTTGTATGGCTTCTTTAGCAAGTAGATCCACTTCCTCGTTACCCCTGATTCCAACATGAGATGGGACCCATTGTAGTACAACAATTTTGTTTCGAAATCGGAGTTTGTTTAGTGTACCTAATATGACATATGCTACCGGTGTTCCTCGACTGCTCGAGGTACACCGAGCAATGTGTAAAAGGGAACTTTTGCTGTCAGAAAATATTACTATTTTGTCGTAATTTAAGGATTGACTGTATGACAGTGCTTCACATATAGCAATAAGTTCTCCATTCATAATACATATATTATTATTCGTTTTAAATTTAGCACGAACTCCTAAATGTGGATGACAAAACGCTATGCCAACTCCCGATTGATCTTTAGAAGCATCGCAATAAATTTGATGGTATGCTGAATATCTGGGTAAACAGAATTCAAAAAACTTTTCTCTCATAGTCAATGAAGATACGGTATTTTTGTTTTCAATTCCGGTTATCATAGGGAAGATGCTTTCAGAAATATCAATATTACTTACCCAAGTGTTTAAAGAGTACATGTCTAATATCGGGCTAACATGAATAATTGAGTCTTTGAGCAAATTATGTATATCAACCAGTAAAGGTTTTCGTTTTCTTGTCCAGTAACTATCTTTGCATGTTTCTGCGAGATTATTGAATAATTGAACGTTAATATTTATTTCCAATGATTTTGACCGTAAGAAAAATTTACCTGCTAAGTAATGTCTACGTATATTTAAAGGTGATATGCATAATTCGCTCTCCATTGCATATATTGGAGTAGTTTTTATAAAGCCTCCTATTACTCTTAAGCATTGGTTTTGTAATTTATCAAGCTTAGACAGATGAGTTTGTACGCTACAATCGTATAAAAAGCTACCATAATCAATTCTGCTCCTTATCAAAGAGAGATAAAGACGTCGCAAATGCTTCGGATGGACCCCCCATTTTGCACCTCCCAATAATTTCAAAATATTAATATATTTCAATGATTTATTAACGGTTTCGTTTATATGTTTTGCCCATTTTAAAGATCTGTCTAACCATAAGCCTAAGTATTTAATATTTTGAACTACTTCAAGATTAATTCCATTAATTTCAACATCTGCTGGTTGTCTTTCTTAGTACACTTAATTCCAGTGCTGACGTTTTCCCCAATAAGTCCTTTGTTCCACCAGCTATTACATAAAAAGTAGAATAACACTTTCTGCCATTTACCTCAATTTCAGACTCAAATGAACCTTTTATTGTCAAGGGAGACTTGCTGCCGTAAGGAAGAAGAATTTTATTGGGATCTTTAATTTGATTCTGTACCTTTACTCCCGCTGTTTTCAATTTTTCTCATGTTTTATCTGTAACAAGGTTAGGTTTGCAACCTGAATCAATAAGCATATCGATGTACACACCCCCGATTCTGCATCTGACTGTGGAATCATTACTTATTTGAAAAACATAGTCTATCTCTTCATCATCAACCATATCAACATTACTTGCTTTACCGTTCTTTGCCTTCTTTCTACTTCCTGCATGCATCTTGTGGCTATAGTTTCCATCGTATTTCCTCTTTTGTGGTTTAGCTAAAGAACTCCTACATTGAGATGAAAAATGACCAATCTTTTTACATGAATGACAAGTTTTATTTTTAGCTGGACAGTTTGCATCTGTGGATTTATGAAATTTTCCCGCACATCTTGTACAAAGTGAACTATTATTTAAACTTGTTTTTCCATAATTAAAATAACTCTGACCTCTACTGTTACTTTTATCAGTTATCTGGTTTACTTCTTGGTTATTCACTTCATTCTTCTCGTTCCCGTATACGTTTAGTTGGTGACTTACTAATTCCAAAGTATTAGCTAATTTCATAATTTCATTCAAGGTAGCTTGGTCACCCATAGTCAAAATCTTCTTACGCAATTCAGTTGATGTGCACTTTTCTGTTATATGATCTATTATAAAATTTTCCTGCTTCTCAAATCCACATTTGTCTGCCTGATTGCGCAACCTTACTACAAACTTTTCCATTTTTTCCCCAGTTTCTTGTTTTAATTGTCTAAATGCATGTCTTTCATACACCTTACTTTGTTTAGGTACAAAGTATTCATTTAGTTTTTCTAAGGCAATTTCAAAAACATCCGCTGTAGTATCTGACAAATCCGTTGATGCAGGAACTACTGCGTTGGCCCCAGGTAAATTTGAATAAATTTCCTGAAGTCCTGGTCCTCCAAAATGCAACAGAATTGCTCTTTTCTTTGCGGGAATATGAATATCAGCCGCCTCAAGGTAAATTAACAGTGACCTTTTCCACCGTTCCCAACGAACGCCTACAGTTGAAGTGTCACCTTCCACATCGAGTTTATCCGGCCCTTGCATGAAATTTGCCATTTCTGCTTTTTAGTTCCTGATTTTTCCACGGGCTACCTGAAAAAACCCTATAATAAAACAACCCTATCTTTGTGAAAATATATCAGCCCTACTCTAAATAAGAGTAGAATTTAACCAGACACTTTGTAGCAGCGTAATATAACCTACCAATTTAATGGCAGCACCTCATAATCTACCAATTTAATGGCAGCCTCGCATTATCTACCAATTTAATGGCAGCACCTCATAATCTACCAATTTAATGGCAGCAACCCCATAATCTACCAATTTAATGGCAGCACCCCATAATCTACCAATTTAATGGCAGCACCCCATAATCTACCAATTTAATCGCAGCACCCCATAATCTACCAATTTAATGGCAGCACCCCATAATCTACCAATTTAATGGCAGCACCCCATAATCTACCAATTTAATGGCAGCACCCCATAATCTACCAATTTAATGGCAGCATAGTATGACTGACATACTTATTTCGACATAATTTTATTAATATATGCAAAGATCCAAAGATCTTGTGTACCTCGGACTGTGTACACTTAACCAGTACTAGTTTAAAGACTTTGCGTATTGAAATCAAGAATATCCAAGGATCAGGATACAGAAAAGATAAATCTTTTAGTTAAAACTAAATTACTCATTTGAAGGAAATATCTGTATCTTTGCATACGAAAAACAATAATAAAAGAAGTTAAGGAAACGTAGCTAAAAGACAAATAAGACTAATGATAATACTTTAATCAATTAATTCAATGCGCACTTTTGTACTAATAATTTCTATAAGAGTTTCTTAAAACATGATTGAGATTTAAAATAATATTTTAAATATTTGATTGTTTGTATTAGTTTATGAGAATAAAAAAAAAATCTAGTAATCTTAACATTTCTCATATTCTATAATCTGTATGAGCATTTCTATATATGACATACATGTCTGAAAGGCAATGTAAATTATTATTCAATCACAAAGAAATGTCAAGTAAAATATTTGTCTATGATTTTGATAACTCATCAACATCGGTCTGTATGGTTAAAAACTTGCCTGGCAGAATGGCATACATAAAAAAAAAATAACTATAATTTTTAGAAAGTTTTCTTTTTTTTTTTAACAGTTGGCAGTATTTCATCTGGTAACCAATCAGAGTAATTTTATTGTTTTGACCTTCAATAAACAAGGAATACACTGGAAAATTCCGCCATTTTATATTAATGCAAATGAATGAATAAAATTGGTTAAGGTTAAGGTAGTATAAATTTAAGTGGTGAGATTGTGAGATTTATGTTGTATTATCATTACTTAAATTAGTTAATACTAGCACTTGACGTCGACAATACAATTTTAGCCATTTAATTAGGTTACATACAAAAATATTAAGATTAATCGACTGAAAATAATTAATTTACAAATTAGTTACTATGATGAATATGCTTATCATTATATATAGCTATAATAATTCTATTTGTTAATTATTGGTAGATAGAATGTTTTAACGACCAGTCGAGTTATTATTGCTACTTATATTTATTTCGTCTTTATTTTCATAAAAATATGAAACATTTAAAAATGTACCTTTTTGCTCGTCGCCACTTGTAAAATCAGTTCGGTTGTAGGATATGTACTTAATAGAAAAACACTGGCTCGCACACGCACTTAATGGCAGACACCAACACGTCTACTCTCGCCTATGGCTCTCGTATGTCATTGACGTGGTGCGCCCGAGATAGTAAATGTCTGTTGAACTGAATGAGTGAATGATCTAAATGAACGCATACACTACACTATTCATTAACGAAAAGTATGAATAGGAAAGAAATTGTAGATTTTTAAATTCCCTTTAAGAATATATATACATGTGCTGATTAATGTCCAACCCGCCTAAAGTTACAGCTATTTTAAAACTTGTATAGCATTTTAAGTTATCGCGCAAGGATCGGGCATAGCCAATATCTTCTGTCAGCTCATCGATAAAAGTTCACGATGAAAGGGTAGTAGTTGACCCAACATTGCTCTTTCAGCGGATATGTATAAGCAAACGATCAGATGAGGATTTGATGACATATTTTGAGTATGAGTTGGTCCCATTTCCCTTGGCACTGTTCAACGAAAGTGAAATGAGAAAGACAAACAAATCAGTGCTGTACAACTTAGTTGAGCCAACCAAGAAAGATATTCTTCTGCCTCAAATGAACATTGTAGTCGATGGAGGATTTCTACTCCACAGAGTTATTTGGCCAAAAGATGTATCGGTTGTGACTATTTGTAATAGTTATATCACCTACGTCGACCACCATTATCTTGGGACTACTCGCACTGTGGTGTTTGATGGGTACACAAACACAGCCAATAGCACTAAATCACAAGAACAAATGCGTTGTTACAGACTAAAAAGGTCAGCCGACATCAATTTGACATGGGACACACAAATACCTGTTAAACTTTTTATCAAATCCTACCAACAAAACTAACTTCATCTCCTTACTGGAGATAAAGCTGCAAAAGAAAGGGATACATACTCTTCAGGCTACCGATGACGCTGACATCCTAATCGTGAAGACTGCTGTTGAACAATCCACTCACAACTCTGTGGCTGTCGTTGGTGAGGATGTAGACCTTGCTGTCCTGTTGATTGCTTCCACTCCTGCGACCAGAGGTTCTTCTGAAAACTATATTTTGCCGCTGCACCAAGGATTGTGTAATTGGAAAATGTGGCTGCCGAAAAGCGATGCTCACCTGTTCTGCAGCGTGCATCCACTGTCAAGGGAAGTGCCTGAACAGTGTAACTGTTGACGATGAAGACGATGTAGAGCCCATTCAGCAAGAGCAACGCGCTACTGAGGAAGAAGATGCCATGGAAGAACAATCATTGCCTGGGCCCTCAAGTTCAAAGAGGATGAAAATTTGATTACTTTTAAAGTCGAGAGTAAAACATTAGGAATATATTGAGAACAATGGGGTTTACAATTATTATTGTATTGGTGTAACGAAACTATCTGTAGAATAAAGTGTGAAAGTCATCATCATTATTTTTTCTACTTTATTTAATAACTTGCTTATAAGTGGCCATATATTATGTTATAAGATGAACGAACAAAGGTTGTGGGTCAAGAATATGATATACAAACTAATTTTCTGAAAATTGCAAAATGCTATACAAGTTTTAAAATAGCTGTAACTTTAAGCGGGTTGGCATTAATCAGCATATTATGTATATATATTCTAAAAGGGAATTTAAAAATCTACAACTTCTTTCCTATTCATACTTTTCGTTTATGAATGGGTTTAGACAATATGAAGCAATGTTTATGAATATTTTGACGTAAATTGTTTTTTTTTTGTAAATTTCAACTTTTTCCGAGGGTATAGCTCGAAAACGGTTAGGAATTAGAAAAAGACATATAATATAAAAGTTTTAGATAATTTTAGGAACTTCATTTTATTAATTGAAAATATTTCTCTCCAATGCACCGTTTTCGAGATATAAGCGAAAAACCAAAAATTCGTACCTTTACCCCCCCCCCTCCTTCCCCCCGCTCATCACCTAGGAGTCGGGACTTTTGGTATGTTAACAACCTAAGCCCTCTGAACAAGTTTCTGAAGGAATCGCTTAGTTACCTGCTCACGCACGCTACACCTCATTCCTTGACTGGACTATATCTTAACTTATGTGTACATAAATTGTTAAATAAATAAATATCGTATGATACACACAGTAACCACGGCGCCACGACGACTTCTTTGGCGAAATGGAAGCGCTAACCTTCCAACCTTCTTTGGAAGGTTGGCGTAAAAAAATTAAGAGAAATTGTAAAGAAACTTATTAAGTTTAGGTATTATGATTAAGACAAATTACGACCAACAAAATGATTTCACAAAAAACACTGATAAGTTTCAAATAATATGAAGAAAATAAAAATAAATGATTACACCTATTATAATGTACAATAATTAGATAATCTTCGAATAAGTGTACACTATGAAAAACTGCCGATTTCCTAAATAGAAGTTTTGTTAACATAAATAAGTCGTCGTGGCGCCGTGGTTACTGTGTGTATCATACGATATCACTGGTTAAGATAAGCAACGTTCGGCGCGGTCGGTACTTGGATGGGTGACCGCCGACCATTCATATCGCACGACAACTTCCGTGCTTCGGAGGGCACGTTAAGCAGTCGGTCCCGGGTGCTGTGTACTTGTATACAGTAGTCGTTAGGGTTTGTCAGAAGCAATCTAGGCGCCCTAAAAATTCTGGCATCCACCACCCAGCACTGGGCCAGCTTGGTGGATTAAGGCCTATACCTCCTCTTCACCCAGAGGAGAGACTCATGCCCTGCAGTGGGCTCATTACAAAGAGTTGTGATGATGATGATGAAGTTTTGTTATACAGGGTGTCCCAAAAGTCGACGATATAACATCTACGGGAAAAAAATAATTTTTTGGCTGAGTGGTTATGATATTATAGGTTTTTAAAAAAATACAAAAAATCAATACCCTGTGATGTTAATTTCAGCCTTGTTCCTACAAATAGTAACTTTTGATCGGGTTTATTTATGAAATACTTATAGCCCTGAGTTATGCTAATCATTTTAAGTCTCAAATTTTGAGTCTTAGCTTAGAAGAAAAAGCCTTATTTATCTGAACCAAATTTTAAAGATATGATGTTCCTCAACTTTCACCTGATGTACTGAAAAAAAAAATTAACAAGCTTTTCCGGCAAGTTCTTTCAATTTTTCAGGATCAGGATTTCAAAATGGTACCATAATTGTAAGATTGGTTCTTAAACAAAACAAAAAATAACAATTTAATAGGAATCATGCAATTTTTTCCCATGAAGTATGTAAACTTTCACTTTATATAATGGCATATTATTTATGAATAAAGTCAGTATTTATCCAGCATTCATCGGTTTCATTTCGCTCCCAATACGCAACCTGTATATGGCGACCCTGCCACCGCCGTCGCGCCAGTAACAGGAGCCGTCACCGCGACGCGCATACCATCACCCAAATATGGCACGGGATTCATAAACAGTGACACTAAGTTGAGAGTTTTAAGATCAAAGTTATGAACTATAAAAAAGAAACTTAACTAACTAATCGGAATGGATTTTACAAGTTGTATCTTTCACGGCGAAGACATCGAAAGTTGTTCCAGTGCAGTCATAAAGTTTGAAAATGGGGAAACAACAATCTAAAGAGGAGCAAATCATTATTGCCCAAACCGGAGCGGGGAATGAAGCTACGACCCAATTGCTGCACCACACCAGTATAACCACTGTGGTCTTAATTATTATTTGCGTGGTGCTAATCACTGCAGCTATAATTTGGTTAATGCGATATTATAAAAAATGTCATGGAAAGTGGATCCAGCATGGCATCGAATCGCATGAGTTGCGAAGGTCGATGAGTATATTAGTGCTGCTGCTCCACCAGCACTACCCGTGTGAAGTGAAAATGTGTCCAAATGTGAAGTGTTGTGCGCGAGCGTGATAATGCGAGTGTGATCGTATATTATGTGTTATCAATAAGGGTAATAATAAGGGTAAGGGGTGAACCCTTTTAGTAATACTTGTTTTTTTTTTTCTCTATATCTCTATTTTTTTTACATATTTGCGATGGATAGTTTGTTTTCATAGTTTTTTTAACGTATATTTTGTAATTAAAATATAATAATGTTATGATTTCTATTTAATCTCTATGACATTCATTATGTGTTTACTATATACTGTAGTTGATGGCTGAGGACCTATCATTAATTTTACATGAACTTAAATCGATAAGAACTTATTTAATAAAAATTGGTCCGAGTAGAAGGATAGGTAATATTTTGGATATAAAAAGAACTGAGGCGTATAAAGTGTTAGATAAGTACAATAGTTTTATTGAGTCTTATAAAATTAAATTAGGATTAGGGAAAATTGATACGAGTGAAGTTTCCTTGATTAATCGAATTTGTAAAGACTTTGATAGCCTTTACACAGAAATAATAAAGTTGTGTACATTAGAAAGTTTCACAGAAAATATGGCTAGCGAACTTTTTGACTTGAAAATTGCTTTGAGCATTTTACCGGTAATGACAAATAGTATTGAAAACACAAATCAATTAATTGAAAATATAGAATATTATAGCTCTGTCTTATCAAAAAAGGAATGTAAAATTAAGTTAATACAATTTGTTTTAAAAAGTAGGTTATCTCAGCAAGCTAAATTAAAACTTTCACAAAATTATGACAGCATCGATGAGCTTATAAAGGATATGAAAAAACTATTATTACCACAAAAAAGCTATACGGCTTTACAATCGAGACTAATGCAATGTAGGCAGAATAATAGGTCTATTAGTGATTTCGGAAAAGACATTTCAGAACTTTTTGCTGATTTGACTATTTCGCAGGCAGACGGAGATTCAGAAAAATACAGTGTGTTAAGGCCGCTTAATGAAAAATTGGCTATTAAAAGATTCAGTGATGGTTTGCGAAATAGTCGATTGAGCACAATCATCGCCGCGCGTAATTACGCTTCTTTACCAGATGCCATACAAGCTGCGCAAGACGAGGAAATCACTTCTCCGTCCACGTCTGAAGGAGTCATGGGTATGTACTATAAAAATTCTAGCATTTATTTATCTAGGAATAAACCCCAGCGTGGATACCATTTGAGGCCGCGCGGATTTCGCAATTTTTCCAGCAGATCTCGAGGGCAGCACATGCGCCCCTACTGCCAGCAGTCTCAACAGGTTCTAAATAGACAAAATAACTATTTTCAAGGAAATAACTTTCGTAATAATCGTGGTAAGTATGTTGTTCGTGGCCGTGGTCAGTCCACCCGCGGCAGAATAAACGTCATGAGAACAGCGGTGAACGTTGAAACAGATAATTCCCAAATTGAGTCCTTGAATCATTTTTTTCGTGAATAATTATATAACATCGTGTAACAGCTTATGTAAAATTTATAGTTTCGTCGAAAAATATAGATACGATTGGCTAGTTGATACAGGGGCATCAATTTCTGCAATCAAATACGAGTGTGTTGAACGTTTACAAATTCCATTCCATAAGAATGAAGTGAGTGTCGTAGGTATCGGTGGAGAAATAGTTTCATTAGGTCATGTGTATCTTAAATTAAATTTTAATGACTACATTTTTACTCATAAATTTCACGTTTTTTAAAAATTGCCATGTTTGACTAACGGTATTTTAGGTCAGGATTTTTTCAAAAACCATGGTGCCTTATTGGATTTTGAGTTGAATACAGTTACATTAAGTACAAAAAACAACAAAAGTGTAATTGTAAACCTTACGTATTTGGAAACAGCTTTGAATTCTTATTTGGTTATACCCCCCAGATGCGAATCGATACACTATGTTACAACAGATTGTAGTGAAGATTGCTTGATAGCCCCGTACGAGCTTAGTAAAGGAATTTATATGGCTAGCACTTTAGCTAGGCCAAAAAATGGTAAAATTCCTATTAGAATTTTAAACACTAGAGATACGGAGGTAAAATTAAGTTATTTTAAATTTTACACTCATAAATTAAATGATTATTTTATATGTAGTTTCGAAAAACCTGCCATGAATAGTGAAAGAGTTAAACAATTATTTTCATTACTAAATTTGAAAGGACTAAATATTGAGGAACAGAAATCAATAGAGAATATATGTGCTAAATTTCCAGATATTTTCCATTTGCCCGGTGATAAATTGTTAACAACCACAGTTTATGAGCAATCAATAGGGTTAAAACCTCACACTGTCCCTGTTTATACTAAACAATACCGATTGCCAAATTCACAAAAAATTGAAATAGATAGACAAATTCAAAACATGTTGAATGGTAATATTATAGAAGAACCTAAGAGTCCTTGGTCTAGTCCTTTATTATTAGTTCCAAAAAAGATAGATTCTACTGGTGAGAAAAAATTTAGAGTAGTTATAGATTATCGTAAACTCAACAACCAGATTCAAGATGATAAGTTTCCACTGCCGAATATTAGTGACATATTAGATTCTTTGTCAGGAGCAATGTACTTTACACATTTAGATCTCTATCAAGGTTTTTTCCAAATTAATTTAAAACAAGAAAGTAGACCACTTACAGCTTTTACCACAGGTAAAAATCAGTACCAAATGACAAGGATGCCGATGGGCTTAAAATCTAGTCCAAATGGGTTCAGTCGTATGATGACTATAGCAATGTCAGGACTGAACTACGATAAATGCTTAATATATCAAGATGATTTGGCAGTCTTTGGAAGAAATTTAAGTATACATAATCAAAATTTAATAGATGTTTTTACCAGGTTACGCAAAGTTAATTTAAAGTTAAATCCTGCCAAATGTCAATTTTTACAAAAAGAAATGCTTTATCTAGGGCACGTTGTTTCTGAAAAAGGTATTTTACCAGACTCTAATAAAATAAAAGCTATAGAAAATTATCCAAAACCAGAAACAGCTGACGAAACAAAGCGGTTTGTTGCATTTGCTAATTATTATCGTAAATTTATTCCAAATTTTGCAGAAATAGTGCTTCCATTGAACAAAATATCTCGTAAAAACGTAACTTTTTCTTGGACAAAGGAATGTGATAATTCATTCCAAAATTTGAAATTGTCATTAATGAAACCACCTGTTTTGCAATACCCCGATTTTTCAGAGAGTAACGAATTTTTACTACAAACAGACGCGTCAGGTAAAGCTTTAGGATCGGTTTTATGTAATCAGGATGGTCGACCTGTAGCTTATGCAAGTCGAAGTTTAAACAAGGCGGAAATTAATTACCCAACTATTGAAAAGGAACTCTTGGCTATAGTGTGGAGTGTAAAATATTTTCGTCCTTATTTATACGGGAAACGATTTAAGATACAGACCGACCATAGACCACTAGTTTTTTTTTTTATTTTTTTTTTTATATAAAATATGGATGGGACGTTTGTCTTCCATGACACCTGATGTTAAGTGAACATGAAGACTAAGGTGGTACACGTCCATCCACGAGAAACCTATTCACTCGACGCTTAAAAGTACTAGGACTATACTGGTCAGGGAAAATAGACGCAGGCAGTTCATTCCAAACCTTGGCGACCCGTATCAAAAAGGAACTGTCAAAGCGCTTAGTTCGACTTTTCGGAATATCAACCACATACGGATGGAAGTTCTGTCTGCGTCTAGTAGTCCGATGGTAAAAGGGTGAGGGTTCAATTTGCTCAAACAGAGCACTCGCGCACTCACCAAAATGTATCCTGTAGTACACGGTTAAACAAGCAACCTTACGACGATGCTCTAGGGTCTGTAGTTTTTTGGTCGTAAGGTCGACGTTGTTAATTAATTTACGGGCTCTTCGGTCAACGGAGTCCAGCGCTTCTAGTTGATATTTGGCTGAACCATCCCAAAGATGACTGCAGTACTCCATGCATGATCGCACTTGAGCTGTATATAAGTTAAGAAGCTGTGCAGGGCTGAAGTACCGCCGTACCTTCGAGATGATTCCCAACTTTTTCGAAGCTACTTGAGCCATGGACACAATTTGTTGACCGAAGTTTAAACTGGATGTTATAGTTACGCCTAAAAGCCCTAGATGGTCAGTGATGGGGACAGATACATTTTGGAAAGTGGGCGTTAATGTGAAGGTGCTCTTTTTTGCGGAGAATAGACACGCCTGAGTTTTGGACGCGTTGAATTTGACCAAATTCGACTCACCCCAATCGGATACTTTCCGTAAGGTCAAATCAACGCGCTCAATCATTGACTTTCTTAAACTCTGGATTTCACGGGGGCTCGCTCGCGCATTGGATACGTATCTCTCTACAACAGTGCTGTCATCAGCATAACTAATAATGCCCGGTGTTATTTATTCAGTATGCGTGACCATTCAAGTAGATTACTTAAATTTCGATTATTATTAGAAGAATACGATTTTCATATAGAATATATAAAGGGAACATCTAATTCGGCAGCGGACGCTTTATCACGAATAAGCATTTCAGTGAATGATTTAAAAACTATTAATAACCAAATGAATGTAATGACGCGTGCGCAAACAAGAAAAGCGATGAGTAGTGAGGATAACAGTGATAGCGTTTTGGTCGATAATATTGACACGAACTCAAGGCCTGATCAACCGAGGGTTGTGGAAATTATTAAAAAGCCAAAACACTATACTGAACTGATTATATGTGATGATAAGAATATAAGAAACTTATTAAAACAGGAAGTAGTATACAAGTATAATTATTACGTTTATGTGCCCAGAAAGTCAGCCATTTATTTAAATACAATGTCTCGATCGTCGATTTCGCGAGTCGAATTGATGAGAGAATTGTTAATTATATGCAAAAAATATAAGATAAATGAAGTGTGTTTAATAAGAAATGAGAAAAATAAAGATTTTATAGCTGGGTTAATTAATACAATAAATAATTATGACAAATGGAAAGAATTAAGAGTGTGTATTTTCAATAAAGCGCAAAGAATAAATAACATTGATGATAGAAAAGTAATATTGAACGACTTTCACTTGTTGCCTACGAGTGGCCACGCGGGCATCAAGCGAATGACGAACAATATTAAAAGGTACTATTTTTGGCCAAGTATGGAAAAGGATATTATTGATTATGTTTCCAAGTGCGACCAGTGTAATAGGCAAAAATATTCAGTCGGTACAAAGCAACCCTTAATGATAACAACTACTGCAAATTCAGCTTTCGAAAAAATATTTTTGGATATAGTTGGCCCAATCTCTAAAGATTCAAATAATTTTAGTTATATACTTACTTTACAGTGCCAATTAACTAAATTTACAGAGGCATATCCGCTACAAGCTAAAGATTCGGTAAGTGTGGCTTCAGCTTTAGTAAACAATTTCATTTTAAGATTTGGCATACCAAAAGTAATTGCAACTGACCGAGGTACAGAATTTCTTTCAAGTACAATGAAAGAGTTATGCAAAATCTTAAAAATTGACCAAATCTGTTCAACAGCATACCATCATGAAAGCATTGGAGCTTTAGAAAATTCACATAAAACTTTGGGTGCGTATCTAAGAATTTATAGCGAAAATAAAACAGATCATTGGAGCAGCTGGTTGCCCTACTGGTGTTTTGCATACAACAACACAGTACATTGTGAAACACAATATACCCCATATGAGTTGGTTTTCGGTAAGCGATGCATGTTACCTAGTAATTTTAATAGTTTTATCGTAGATCCTTTATATGCTCACGATAATTATCCTTTAGAATTCAAATATAGATTGCAATTAGCGCAAAAGGAAGCTCGAGATAATTTAATTAACAGTAAATTAAAACGTAAAAGCAAATATGATTTAAATGTAAAACCAGTGTCTTATAATAAAAATGACTATGTATGGTTAAGAAACCCCTCTGATAATAAAATGGATCCTATATATTTAGGACCTTATTTAGTAGTAGAGGATTTAGATTGTAATGTAAAAATAATTAAAAATGGAAAAGAAGATATTGTGCACAAAAATCGCACTAAACTCTATAAATGATTTTGTATAAAGTTCTTTATTTTGAAAGAACTATGTTTTTTTTTTCTCTTCTTGTAGTTACTTATAATTTTCTTTGTTATTGTGTGAATGAATGAATATATAACTCGAGTTATGCATGTAAGGAAAGGATTATGTTATTTTAAACAAAAAATAAACATGTTATTGTATGTTATTTTTTATTTTTTAAATGGGGAGGTGAAGTATGTAGACTTTCACTTTATATAATGGCATATTATTTATGAATAAAGTCAGTATTTATCCAGCATTCATCGGTTTCATTTCGCTCCCAATACGCAACCTGTATACCCAACTAGTTACTTAATTATTAGGGTATTAAGGCAACAATAACGACCGTAACTTGCGCTCTTCATCTAATTTACTCCTTGCGACGCCATCGCATACCTCCACATTTTTAAGCACCTAAGTATTTTTTTGTCTGATCAGTGTCGTTATGGAATGAATTGCCGATTGAAATCCGTCTAGCACGCACGCCACGAAGTTTTAAACGATTGCTTAAACGACATTACCAGGTGAAACACTGTTAATCTTAACTATCTATATATATCTATATATTTATTTTATATCGGTTGTATTATATATGTATGATTAGTAATAATTAGTTTATTTATTATAAGCCGTGTACCCCAACCACCTTAATTTCCCATAATGCGTAGGTTGCCTGGCAGAAATCGCTCACCAGCGATAAGCCCGCCTTTGTACAATAGTTCTTTTGTAAAATTTAATTATGTTTATTATTTATTATTATACGAGTATTATACCATGATTGTTCAATGATCTTGCGTTATTAGTTAATGTGAAAGAGAAGTTGATACTTCCAAAGACTTCTTTCATAGTTTCCACTATAAAGGGTTCCCTGGAAGAAATCGCTTGAAGCGGTAAGGCCGCCCATATTGTCCAAAGTTTGTGTTTTTATTTCCTTTTTTCACTAATGTATTTTTTACTTTTTTTTTTATAAGTGACTTAACCCGCGTTTGACCTCAATCTCATCTAATGGTAAGTGACGATGAGGTCGAAGATGAAAGCACACGGGTTTAGGAAGGAACTGGCTCTTTATACAATATTGCCGGAACACATTACCGCCGGAGCGGTAACATTTGGCGGCAGACTTTATATAAAGGGTGGTCGCTAGCCAGGCGGACCCAATAGGGATCCTACCACTAGCAATAAAGAGTTTATAAATAAATAAGTAGGTATTTTCACAAAAGTACCTACTTATTATTAGGAGGATAAGTTAAGTTCAAGAGTAGATCATTTAACTTTTGAACATTTAAAACTGATAACATAATGATCTAAATTACACTTTCATGATTATCTTTTGTACAAAGGGTTTAGAATAAAACGACAAAGTTAGATTTAAATTTTACCCTTAATTTTAAATGTTTGAAATGTCCTCCTTCTGCTTGTGTGCAAGCATGACATCGTATGATGAGAGGTCTGGAATTTACCTGAAATATTATTTTCAACACACTTGCTCGTAAAGTGAGCGTTATTCTATTGAATTTAGAACTATAAACTGGGCTATAAGTCACGCGTGCATAATATATTATACCCTAGTGCATAATATAATGAATCCTACAAAGTTGAATTGTACCTTTGTACAAATTACATGCGAGTAAACAGAGCATATTTTATTGGTCCGGGTTATACACTAAATATTTACAGAAACAACAAAGAGATTTTATACCACTTCAAATCCATATACATTTTTAAATGTTTGCGCCATATATTAGTAAAACAAATTTGTACATCAAACAAATCATTCACAATTTACAATAATTTGTTATAAAATATTAAAATATTTGCATTTACCACTCCAAATTAAACATTTTCACTTTTTTTTTTTTTTTTATAAAATATGGATGGGACGTTTGTCTTCCATGACACCTGATGTTAAGTAAACATGAACACTAAGGTGGTACACGTCCATCCACGAGAAACCTATTCACTCGACGCTTAAAAGTACTAGGACTATACTGGTCAGGGAAAATAGACGCAGGCAGTTCATTCCAAACCTTGGCGACCCGTATCAAAAAGGAACTGTCAAAGCGCTTAGTTCGACTTTTCGGAATATCAACCACATACGGATGGAAGTTCTGTCTGCGTCTAGTAGTCCGATGGTAAAAGGGTGAGGGTTCAATTTGCTCAAACAGAGCACTCGCGCACTCACCAAAATGTATCCTGTAGTACACGGTTAAACAAGCAACCTTACGACGATGTTCTAGGGTCTGTAGTTTTTTGGTCGTAAGGTCGACGTTGTTAATTAATTTACGGGCTCTTCGGTCAACGGAGTCCAGCGCTTCTAGTTGATATTTGGCTGAACCATCCCAAAGATGACTGCAGTACTCCATGCATGATCGCACTTGAGCTGTATATAAGTTAAGAAGCTGTGCAGGGCTGAAGTACCGCCGTACCTTCGAGATGATTCCCAACTTTTTCGAAGCTACTTGAGCCATGGACACAATTTGTTGACCGAAGTTTAAACTGGATGTTATAGTTACGCCTAAAAGCCCTAGATGGTCAGTGATGGGGACAGATACATTTTGGAAAGTGGGCGTTAATGTGAAGGTGCTCTTTTTTGCGGAGAATAGACACGCCTGAGTTTTGGACGCGTTGAATTTGACCAAATTCGACTCACCCCAATCGGATACTTTCCGTAAGGTCAAATCAACGCGCTCAATCATTGACTTTCTTAAACTCTGGATTTCACGGGGGCTCGCTCGCGCATTGGATACGTATCTCTCTACAACAGTGCTGTCATCAGCATAACTAATAATGCCCGGTGTTAAAAGGTCATTAATGTGCAGCAAGAATAATGTTGCAGAGAGAACAGATCCCTGAGGTACCCCAGCATTAATTGCCATTTGGTCGGAGGAGAAGCCATCTAAGACTACTCGAATTGACCGTTCCCTCAGAAAATCAGATATCCAGTCGCAGAGCCCAATCGGTATGCCATAAGCTGGAAGCTTACTTAAGAGACCATCATGCCAGACCCTGTCAAAGGCCTTGGAAATGTCTAAGGATACAGCTATTGCTTCACCATGACCCTCCAAGGCCTCGCTCCATAAGTGAGTGGCATACACGAGAAGATCGCCGGTCGAGCGCCCGTTGCGGAAACCATATTGGCTATCGCTTAGGAGCTCGTTGGTCTCGAGGTATGCCAGGAGTCGATTGTTCAATACACGTTCCATGACTTTGCAAAGTATGGAAGTGATTGAAATTGGTCGATAGTTGACAGGATCGGCACGGCATCCCTTCTTTGGTACTGGTTGTACGTTAGCAAGCTTCCAGGACTTAGGAACCTTACCGGATTCCAATGAAAGTCGATAAAGACGCGTCAAAACGGGAGACAACTCAGCTGCGCAGCGTTTTAAGACCACTGCAGGAATACCGTCTGGACCACTAGCTTTGTTCTCGTCTAGGTGCAGCAAGCATTTAAGAACCTCCTTTTGGCGAATGTGAACGGTACCCATTGTAGGTCCGAACTGAGGTAATTGGGGTGGGATTTTTCCTTGGCAATCTAGACGAGAATTTTCTGCGAAGATACTAGCAAATAAATCTGCTTTCTCCTTAGCAGTGTGGGCCAGAGAACCATCGGGTTTCCTCAGTGGTGGCAGCGACGGGCGACAAAAGTTCGTTTCGACCGACTTGGCAAGGGACCAGAAAGCTTTACTTCCCGAAGGGTATGCTGCTATTCTGTCTCCGATACGGCCTATGTGGGCAAAGCGAGCTCTTTTGATTACCTTTTTGCAGGACTTGGCGGCAGCATTGTATCTTTTCTTAAGTTCATGCGAATCCAGGGCTTTGCTTCTGCGAGCATTTGCCCAGGCTTTGTATGCTTCCCGCTTTCGCTTTTCAACGGCAAGGCAAGCAGTATTAAACCATGGGCGAGCTTTGGTTTCAAGGGATAGATCAGCGTGAGGAATGAAATACTCCATTGCTTGAACCATCACACTTGAGACAGCATCAGCGCAGCACGATGGATCGGTTGATGTAAAACAAGTTTGCCGCCATGGATAAGATGCGAAGAAATGTCGCATTTCATCCCAATCTGCTGACTTGTAACGCCATACTCGCCTGGAGCCTTTTGGGCGGGTGTTAGGTGGCGAGTACAGCGATACAGATTTCACCATACAGTGATCGGATGTCCCTAAAGGTGCAGTGACGGACACCGAGTATCTGTCAGGATCGGTTGTCAGCAGAAGGTCCAAGCAATACGCAGTGTGGCCAGCAACGTCGGGGATGCGCGTAGGCTCGTTAACAAGCTGTGAGAGACCATAAGTCAGCGAAAACTTAAAGGCCTCTCTGCCAGCATGGTCAGTGTCCTGATACGGGTATAACCACTGCCCGTGGTGAGCATTAAAATCCCCCAGAAACACCAACTGCGCCGTGGGAAAACGTTGCTGAATCTTATCTGCTGTATTGCCAAGGTATTCCATAAGCCTCGTTGTCTCCCGATCTCCGCTATGTGAACGATAGATACAGGCATAAACCACTTGGTCTAGGCCAGTATCTATGTGAACCCACATGACTGAAAGGTCCGGCACTTCCAAGTAACGGAGACGCTGATAACAGATCGCGTCACTGGCATACATGCACACCCCGGCGTGCGGGCGGAAAAGAGACTCCAGGATATAGCCTGGGTCTCTTAGGATATAGTTACCCGGTGAGTCATTATCCTACGAGTTGAAAACTGTTCTCCGATGCAGCACGATTACTCAGACCTATCCTCCTCAATGGCTACACTAGACATCATGCCGGAACGCAACTAGGTTACTTGGCGGCATGGTTTTGTCTAGTGGGTGGTGACAAGCCACGGCCGAAGCCTACCACCAGATTTTACTGCTCGTTTAGCACCACCCAGGGACCACGTACAAGGCATCGAGGGCTAAACCTTGCGGACGCGAGCAGTTTTCAGTCCCCAAAACTGGCTCACTTAAAATAGGCTGTATATGCTATAAAGACATTGACACATTTGGCGGGAAAAAAAACCTACGCGCATGCGCGAGGTTTGGCGCCAATTTTCAATCACAATTCACAGCTTTGTTATCAAATGTGTTTGTTATTTTATGACCACGTAAGTATGTCTGTCTTTTACTCACAAGTGTGTTGAAAAACGTCGTATTTAACTCGTGAGCGTTGCTAATTACAGTCTCGGCTCATTATTAAGCCCTCGCCTGCTTAGCAACTTAGCTCACTTGTTACATAATATACTATTAATTTGTCTCCAATCAATTTTCTTTTACTGGGGTCAATAAAAGAGAAAGTGTGAACGTTAAAGGCAGAAGCTATGGATTTTGTCTACAATGGACAATTTGCACGTCATTTCGCCAGATATTTTCATAGAAGCAGAAGGGAGACTTTTTGATTATTTAATCTATACTAATATTATAAAGAGGAAACCTTTGTATTTTTGTATGTTTGTATTGAATAGGCTCAAAAACTACTGGACCGATTTCAAAATTTCTTTTACCATTACTTAGAGGGATTCTTCCGAATCCGTATAGGCTACTTTTTATCCCGAAAATCCCGCGGGAATCGAAATTGCGCGGATAAAACCGCGCGTAACAGCTAGTTTAAAATAAAGTCTAAATCTTGGTTTTGACCTGTTTTTTAAACCCTTTGTACAAAAAATATTCTACTCTTATACTTGACTTATCTGCCTTATAATAAGTAGGCACTTTTGTTAAATTAACTACACTATAAACTATGAAAGAATTCTTTGGAAGTAGCACTTTATCTTTCAGATTCACTTAGAACGAACTCATGGAAGAAACATGATATTTGACGACCGGCTGGTGTAGTGGTAACATACATTGCTTTCTATGCCAGATGTCCTGGGTTCGAATCCCGGCGGCGGCGGATATCGGTGCGATGAACACAGATATAAGTCGTCAAATCATGGATGTTTATATGTTTATTTAAGTTCGTTCATGCCTTTTTTTTTCCCTCTCGCTCTCACTACAGTTCACACACATTGTTTAGTCTCTCGCATAATTTATTTAATTTTGAAGTTAAATCACCATAAATCAAGTCTAAAACGGAAGCAAAACAGTGGCACTAACATTCAGAAATCAAGTTTCTACAACCATCTGATATTGCACAGGGATCCAACAAGAAATACATGAAACTATTTTGATAAAACGGTTAGTGCCTGTTCTATATCACCATACATTTTTTTAAAACTTGAAAACTTGAGCCAATAGTGTTCACTTATTTTTTGTGTCGTCATAACCTCAGAAGTTATACAAACAACAACAAATAGCCAGAAGAATTGTTAACTGTCAATGTCAAGTGACAATCAATCAAGAAGACTGACTGGTATTGCCAGCAATAAAATCTATATCATAGACACATAAAGCCACTTACACATCGTCAATACTTAGAAAATAACTACATGAATTGGAGTTCTTATTTTTTCTTGTGATACATAAGTGAAGCATACTATCTATTATGCCTTTGAAACGCACTCCACCCCCATCCCCGGCGCAGGTCGCCGAGTCATCTCAAATCTCGAACCTACCTTTACCAGAAGTCACTGTTGAAAAGAGCTATGCGGTACCTGAAATAAATGTTAACTCGAGTCGCCCCAAGCGCAAAAGAACAACTGACACCACATAAGCTCAATTTACTCAACTTAAGAACGAAATTAAAGCAATGTTTTCCAGTTTAAGGGAATCCCAAAGCAAACAGTTAGATCAATTGCTCACTACGGTAACTGAAATAAAAAAACAAAATGAAGAATTTAAAACCACTCTGGATTTTCTTTCTGAAAAGTATGACACACTGGGAGCACAAGTGAATAATCTTCAAGACATCATATCTGAAAAATCACAATATATAACTTCACTTGAAAGTAAAATAGAAAATATGGAACGTGTCTCTCGCGCCTGTTCTTTGGAAATTCGTAATATCCCAGTAAACAAATTTTATTTTATTTTTTTTTATTTTTTTTTATTTGGAAAACAAACAGTGATACAATAACATACAAATAACAAGAACAATCACTACACACCATTTAAATGTTTTCGCATGTAAAATCTAAGTGTTAGTTGCATCGAGGTATGGATACATGAAATTAGTAATTAAATCCAAAAGATAGTAACAAGTATAACAAAGGGGAAAAAAATTTAAAAACATAAAAATATATATATGAAATTAACTTAATTAAACACAATGAAATATTGAAATATTATTATGGAAACGCATTCAGCCACTGATCAGCAAGTTTATTTTTAATCATATTTGAAGATGTAATAAATAAATCGAAATCAGGATAGTCAGCCATCCTATTTATAAACTTAGGAGATCTAATGAAGAAGGAGCGTTGTCTGTAATTACTTGCGCTTCGTGGGATTTGCAAGATATTACCTAACAGGTTACTTCTCACTGACCTAAGCGGAATTTTCAAATTAATTTGTGATAATAAGTAAGGAGAATCGATTTTTGATTGAGCGATTTTTACAAAAAATGTTATATCTGCTATTTGACGCCGTTGCTCGAGAGGTAAAATATGATGCCGCCTGCACCTGCTCTCATAATTTATATCATATTTACCGCACTTAAATTGAAGATATCGCATAAAACGAGTTTGTACTCTTTCCAGTCGATCAATATGCACTGAGTAACGCGGGTTCCAAACCTGAGAACAATATTCGAGAGAACTTCGAACAAATGAACAATAGAGTATTTTTATGACCTTAATGTTAGAAAACTGTGAGGATAGAGTCTTAATAAACCCTAGAGCTCGCTTAGCTGATTTGACGATATGATTAATATGCTTGTCGTAATGTAGCTTGCTGTCATGTATGACTCCAAGATCCCTGATTTCATCAACAAGCTTAAGCTGGAATTCCTTAAGTTTATAATCAAATTTTATAGGTTTAAATTTACGGGTAAAGGTCATTGCATAACATTTAGAAACGTTTAGGTCTAGCTTATTTTTCAAACAATATGATTCGAATCTTACCAAATCATCTTGCAGAAGCCGACAGTCATTGTAGCAACTAATTTTATTAAAGATTTTAGTGTCGTCGGCATAGAGAAGGAATTTGGAATGTAAGAAACATGATTTTACGTCGTTGACAAATATATTAAATAATAAAGGCCCCAGCAATGACCCCTGCGGGACTCCCGAGGGAACAATATTCCAGGAAGACATAAAACCCTTAACAACCACTCTTTGGGAGCGATTTTCTAGATATGATGATAACCATCTATATAGATTTCCATGAATTCCTGCAGCTAGGAGCTTTTGCAATAGAATATTATGATCCAATCTGTCGAAGGCTTTACTGAAGTCAGTAAAAATGGCGTCAACTTGACCGCCTGCATCCATGTTGGAAGTTAAATACTCAGTAAATGTAATTAAATTAGAGTTAGTTGATCTTTGTTTAAGAAAGCCGTGCTGTTCAGTTATAAATGTTGATTTTAGGGAATTGTAAAGTTGCTCATGAATTATACGCTCAAAAATTTTTGCAAAAATACAGAGCTTAGATATAGGTCTATAGTTTTTTATTTCACTTTTATTTCCACTCTTGTAAACGGGTGTGATAAAAGCTGACTTCCATATTTGAGGAACAATTCCTTCATCTAATGACTTTTGAAAGATAATTGTTAACGGAACTGCTAGATAATGATGACATTTAGCTATCAACAATGGTGAAATATTATCAGGTCCCGGGCCTTTATTGAGGTCAACTGATTTCAGTAATCTAGATACAACTGCGAAGTGTATCTCGATATTACCGATTGCGTTATTGGATTGAGGATAATCATTAGTAGAGTGGTATGTGTTTTGCTGCTGGTTCTGTGTAAGGTCGAGATAACTAGATTGGAAATATTCAGCAAAACACTCACAAATACTAATGCCACAATCAGCAACACGCCCTTCATATGTAAGGGAGGATGGTAACGAGTTTGAGCCTGACTTATTAGATTTGACATAAGTCCAAAACTTTTTTGGGTTCTCGGTTATCGTCTTTTCCATGTTTTCAATGTATGCCTTGTACAGAGTATCTTCTAAGGTTTTAGCTCTTTTCCTAAGTAATGAAAATGTTTCGTAATCACAGGAATTACCGTATGTATTGTATTTGTGTAAGAATTTAAATTTTTCTTTAAGTAGTTTCTTTAATGGTGAGGAATACCAAGGGGGAAATACTTTCGTATTGCAATGTTTTTTTGGTACGTATTTATTTATAAGATCATAAAGCTGACAATAAAAATAATCAACAGCATCCTCCAATGACTTAGCAGTTAAAATATCTTCCCACATGATGTTTGATAATTCTGAATTTATTTCCTCATATTTGGCTGAATAGTACATATATTTTAACCTAGTATTTGATTTCAAATGATCAATTTTAAAAGAACTGAATTGAATTGAAAGTGACTTATGGTGTAGATCCTCTACTACTAAGGGATCGGGGCAGTGTAGTACAGAAAGTTCAATATTGCATAGTGCCCAATCGAGTGTCCTGTTATTTATGTTGAGACAAGAATTATATTGTTTTAAATTAGATTCCAGCAATATATCAAAAAAGTATGTTTGTGCACCACCCCGAATACCCAAAGGTTCGGACTGGCTGGTATTATGGTAATCCCATTCGATGTCTTTCAAATTAAAATCTCCCAAGATTAAGAAGACATCGTTTGGGCAATTATCAAGAGCAAAGGATAACTTATCTGTGAAGTTAGTTAGTTGTGAGTTAAAGTTATATCCTGAATTTTCGTTACAAAGATATAGAGAGCAGAAATGTATTTTTATATTAGATCCCTTCGATTTAACAATAACTGTTACCCAGATGTCCTCTGCGGAAGAGCCCCAATCAGGGCGAGCCACTGCTGTGAGCTCGCGTCGGATAGCTATGAGTACACCACCTCCATATATCTGATTAGTCAAACAATAATTCCTGTCACGTCGCCAAACAGTGTAACGATCATCAAAAAGCTCGCCATCTGCAATATCTTCCCTAAGCCAAGTCTCAGTTAGAACGATGATGTCATAACTATTTAACAGTAAATTTCTTTTAAACTCATTAGTTTTAGTCCGAAGTCCTCTCGTATTCTGATAATATATACTCAGGTCTGTAGTAGCCATTTTAATTTATAAAGCAAAATCTCGAACAAAGCTAAGTATGGAAAGGGGACTAAAAAAGATTGATAACCACCTACTGAACGAATTATAACGAACAAATTATAGTTATTCCAAAAATTATGAAATATTATGTGATAATATCGGCTTAGAAAGTATTCATTTATAAAATTAGTTGGAAAAGATATCAAGTTATTGTTGTTAAGGAATGATAATTCAAAATTGTATAGGAATGGCGGTATCTCCAAAGTAAGTTCGACTGCTTTTATAAGTAGCTTATAGATTATGCGACAATAAGATAGTAATGGCCAGAATCGAGTGAGAGTAAGTTTATATGATTGTATAAAAAGAGAACAAAAGAATGCCGTAGAGAATGCGCTTCTCAAATAATGCGTTGATAATTTGGTAAAATTAAACAACATAGTTTTAAAAGAAAAGTTTCGTGCACAAATTAGGTTATCTTCTTCAAATCCTTCTCTTCTCTTATAAAAAATATTTGGGATGTATCGCACTTTCTTGCCATTATTTTGCAGTGCTTTACCCAGATGTATTTGAAGTTTACTTCTTTCGCTAATGCCTTAGCTTTATTCAGCAAAGTTTTGTTGCGCTGTGTTAGGTGGTCATTTATATAAAAAGCTCCGTTGTTGTCGTTAAAACCAATATCCATCAATTTACAGTGTTTTATTTTGCGTGCTGCTGTTATTATCTCTTCCTTCTTATAACGGTTATTTAACGATATAACTATTGGCTTTTCAGCATTAGGGACTCTAGTTGGTATACGTGCTATGTAGTTAATCTCCTCCTTCTGTATCGGCAAGGAGCACAATTTTCCCAATCTATCGGCGATGTCATACAAGTTTTCACTCTTCCTGAAGGGTATGCCTCTAACTTCCAAATTGTTGGCTCTGGCAAATTGATCTCTATCATGAAGCTGGCTTGACAGTCTAGCTATCTCTTCGCGAAGTGCTGGAACTTCGTTAGCCACTTTCTCCACTCTCACCAACCTAGTCTCCAGATTTTTTACAGTACCAGTAAAATCTGTAATAAGCTGGTGTGCCATTTCTACGGAGTCCTTCAAGTTATTAATCTCCCCTTTGATTGACTTAATGTCATCTATTAAGGAAGTTAATGGAGCTAATTTAAAAACAATATCATTTAGTTGCTCTTGCATCTTGTCTAACTGCGAGGGCTGCGGTGAAGTAACCGCTGTGGAAGGGGACAAACAAGACTTGCAGCTAGGGCAGCGCCAAATATTCCTCCTGTCACCCAATTTTCTGTACCCGACCTCGGTAATTCCAGAACACGGATAATCGAATTGGTTCTTGCAAACAGTGCAAACTGGTCCATCGTTGTGGTCCATGCCACATCTTGCACACGTGAACATTCTGATAACAGCCCAAGCACCAAGAAAAAAATATATGTTTGAATATCTTTGGAGCAGCTAAGTGTGCCAGAGATAGGCGAGCGTATCAAATAAAGCCAAGCACTGACGTCATATAGCGTAGTCTTAACCAAGCAAAGCATGTAAGACAAAAATGCAGGAAAAAAAAAAAAAATTTTTTTTAAATCCACTACCATGCAACTCAGCGATAGAAATTACGATATCGCCAAACTGTCGTAAGTTTGCTTCAACATCGGAGTAGGAGGCCGGGGCATAAGAATGCAGTGCCTTATTTCGTAGTCACGCTTCAATGTCTCAATGGTCGAGCGGTCCCAGCGTCGCCTCCCAAGGCAATCGATCCAAGACTTTCGGGTTCGAGACCCACGGAACGTCAATAATTTAATTTTTCAATAGTGATTTTTAAGATCTTCTCACCAAGCACCGATGGTAGGTGTATACTGCACAGACCGCAGACGCAGCTCAGCAAGCAGGACGGAGCTATACAAACTCCAAGATGGCGACGACGGTATATGGGCTTCTTCACAAGATAGTAAGAGAGGCACCGATGTTTTCACAATTTAGAACTCGAATAACAAACTTAAAAATATTTATAATTTCGAATACAAAAAGCACGTCCACTCTCCGCGATGTTGAATTATGTAAATCTGAAACAAAATCTGGACTTCTGAATACTATTTCACAAGTTGGGAATATCCTTAATGTACCCATTCAACCTAAGGATGTCAAGGATATATTCAGAATCCATACTAAAAACCCCGAAAATAAGCCCATAATAGTCGAACTCACGAGTGTCCTCACTAAAGAGAAAATACTATCTACCTATAAATCATTTAACAAACAGAATAATAAGTTAAATACTGAACATCTGAAAATTGGTGGACTATCTGTACCAGTATTTATAGCTGAAAATTTAACCGCGAAGATGATAATACTGTATTATCTGGCTCGTGTTTTCGCTTCAAGTAACGGTTACAAATATTGTTGGGTTGCCAAGGGAAAGGTGTTCATTCGTGAAAAGGAAGGTGCTATTTTTCATCTTATAAGGGAAGAAAAAGACTTTGAAATGCTGAATAATGGATCAAAGTGACTAGACCGCAAACATTTAGGATGTTTCTACTTCTTACCTCGGTGTGCTCTTATTATTGTAAGTTTATTCTTTTTTTTGTTAAATCATGCTCACTCCTCTAAATTCTCATATTTTCCACATACTAACACATTTTTATACACTCACACTCATATACTATTCATATCTTACATCACCTGTCATTCATTTCTACTTGTAACCAAACTCAGTTATAACTTAGGCTCTAGTTACATAATAAATTTTGTTCCCGTTTTAAATTTATCAAGTACCAATAATGGATGACCTCATGCAAATAACCTCTGAACTAGATCAAATATCGGTGTCTCCGTCATATGTGTGTTCCCCTGAGCAAAGTTCGTTACATCTTCGAAATGTACAAAACACACTCAAAGTCATACATGTCAATATTCGCAGTATTGGAAACGATACGAATTTTTCAAACTTCTTGCTTCTTTTGGAACGAACAAAAATTGATTTTGATCTGCTGGTGCTCTCCGAATGCTGGCTTAGTAAATGTCCTTTTATACCAACACTGCCCGGGTATTTGAATGCTATGTCAAACTATGCCAATCAAAACGAAGGAGTTGTAGTTTACTACAAGAGAAATATTTCTATTTCCATAGAATCATCAAACGTAAGTGACTCAAATTGCCTTTTGATTAAAATATCTCCCGAAATCGTCCTTCTAGCTATATATCGATCACCCTCCTATACTAATACTGAGAAATTTGTGAACAGCTTAGACTCCTTACTTACCTCTCTCAGTTCTGTCAAAACCATAATGATGCTAGGAGATATAAATATCAATATTCTAAATGCCAACAATAACACCACTGACAAGTATTTAAATATGACCGCTTCACATGGCATGTTGCCTGCGCACACTTTCCCAACCCGTAACGAAAATTGTTTAGACCATGTAATCCTGAAGACTAATAAACATTCTGTTACATTAGTACTAGATGCTTTGTTTACTGATCATGCTCCGATTCTGTTCTTCTGTGACTGCAACGTTTCAGATAAACACTCACTTGCACGTAGGACATCCAAAAGATTCAACTTAGAAGCTTGTGTGGCAAGTTTGGAATCTTTGGATTTTTCTCCTATATTGGTCTGTCAGAATCCAGAACACGCAACTACCATTTTAATTAACTGTCTAACTACGGCAGTAAAAGATCATACACAGATTATAGAAACTCCAAGTAGAAGCAGAACTTGCAAACCTTGGATTACTCCAGGACTTTTACGGTGTATTAGACATAGGGATAAGCTTTTTAAGAAAACTAAACAGCAGCCGTATAATGAAATTTTGCATACAACTTATAGAAGATATAAAAACTTTTGCAATAATATATTGAAAAAAATAAAATCCGATTATGAACACAAAGAGTTTGAAACGTATAAAAATAATCCAAAAAAGACGTGGGATCTGATCAAAAATATCTCAAATATTAATATAAAAAAGCAACCGATACTGAGTTGTTATCTCTTGCACCAGATCCTGTAAGCTCTATTAACATTGTCAATAATTACTTCGCAAGTGTTGGCAAAAATTTAGCAGCGAAGATACCACCGACGGGGCTTGAAACAAACATGATTTTCAATGATAGCATTGGTCATTCTAGTTCAATGGTCTTACTAGAAACCGATTGTAATGAAGTTACTTCAATTATTCTAGGACTTAAAAACTCTGCAGCCATTAAATCTGCTAGACATACATTAGCACCAATCCTTAGTCACATCTTTAACCTCTGCCTCGCCTCTGGCACATTTCCCAAAGCTCTCAAAAAAGCCCTAATTCACCCTATTTATAAAAATGGGGATAGAAACTGTGTCAGCAACTATAGGCCAATTTCAGTGTTATCGGTTCTCTCCAAGATTTTCGAAAAAGTCATCAATAAACGACTCGTGGGATACCTTGACTCGCAAAATCTATTAGCTTCAAACCAGTACGGTTTCAGGCGTGGGAGATCAACTGAAGATGCTGTCTTAGAACTAACAAATTCTCTTATGAAACACCTAAGTAATAAAAGTAAAGCTCTCTGCGTTTTTCAAGACCTTTCCAAAGCCTTCGACACGGTTTCCATCCCCATACTTCTGACTAAGTTATGTCGAGTGGGAATCAGAGGACACGTGCTTGATCTCTTTCGGAGCTATCTCAATGGTCGAACACAATGTGTAACCATTAATGGTTTTACCAGTGAGGAAGAACCAATATTTTACGGCGTCCCACAAGGAAGTGTCCTAGGACCTACCTTGTTCTTAATCTATATTAATGATTTATGCAAAATGTCATTGCAGAATTGCCGCATTATTACATATGCTGATGATACAGCCTTAATAATTCACGGAGACTCATGGAATCAAGCTCGTGAATATGCTGAGTCGGCGCTAAATCATACATTGAAATGGCTAAGCTCTAATTTGCTTACTCTCAATATAGGAAAAACAAAATTCGTAACCTTTTCACCCAAAACTGCATCTCAACCAGATACTTCATTTTGTATACGCTCCCACACATGTGATCAGCAACTGAACTGCTCATGTCCTCCAATCTTTCGCACAAGCAAAATGATATACCTTGGTGTTACTCTAGACAGCATAATGTCCTGGGATGATCACATAAATTCACTTGTTGGGAGAGTAAGAAAACTTATTTATGTTTTCAGAAAGCTTAGAACTGCTGCTGATTTACCTATTTTGAAAATGGTCTATTTTGCACTGGGACACTCAATTATAACCTACTGTATCTCAGTGTGGGGAGCATCATGCAAATATCGGATACTTCGTTTGGAGAGGGCCCAGCGTGCAGTGTTGAACGTCATCACATCAAAATCAATTACTTTCTCTACTACAGATTTGTATAATGAGTGTAATGTTCTTTCAGTGAGAAAAAGTTACATACTAAATTGCTTATTAAAGAAACACTTAGAAGTTCCTTACAGTGCACACTTATTCGGAGACAAAAGACGCCGTCATGCCGTCTGTCCTACTGAAAAAACTCATCTTGAATTAGTTAAACGCCACTATGGTTATCTAAGTTCGATACTGTATAATAAAGTCAATAAAATTTTAAGTATATATCCCCTTACCGTCAAGCAGTGCTGCTCACATATAAAGCAATGGTTACAATCATTAAATTACTCTGAGTTAGAAAATTTTATAAAGCTTTTTTAGTGTTAACAATTGTTGTCCTCAAACTTAAACAGATGTATTACTTTAACTCATACATAAACAAACAGACTCATATAAAAATACATACAAAACACACAACATACACTTACACACTACATTCACATTCACTCTCACACAATAATAAACACATAATTACAATAGAACATGGTTTAACAAAGAAAAATAATATATTTAAATCATATCATAAATTTTCCCCTTAAAACTACATTAATTTAAAGTTGAAATTATATTTATTTTAGTCAACATTTAAAATCCATAAATTTAAGAATCTACTTGAACGTTTTTTTTTTTTCACTTTTGTTTTTAAAAACCGCTGCTTTTAATGTATTGTTTACTAAACCGCTATAAGCTTCTGTAAATACCATACAACCTATAATTAGGTGAGGGTACTTCTAGATATTATTCAAACTACACTTGCATTTTTGTATTTCTAACTAGAATGTACCCTCGGTTTGATTTTATACATACTGATACTTAATATTATTATATAATTTCTTTATTGTAGTTGTATAAGTACTGTTTTTGAGGTGGGCGTAAACGGCTACGACACAGTCTTTGACTAATGTAGCTGTTTACGATTATATTTATATTTGTAACTATGTTTTTAATGAATAATGAATAAATATCTATCTATATAAAATAAAAAATATGTATTTATTCAATAATAATAATAATAATAATAAATGGCCGCTACCCGGGGGCCGCCGGGGCGCGTCTGGTGCTGGCGCTGGGCGCGGCAGCATGCGAGCCGCCAGCGCACAGAGACTGAGGCGACCACCAGCCCAGTCCTCACCACCATCATCGCCTTCAGGGAGCTTGGCACCGGCAGGGGTATCACAGCCTCCGCAATCGGTGCCCGCCCCTGAAGGACGGCGCATGAGATGGACGCAACAACAAAATGCCAACCTCATGCGAGCGTATTACGGGGCAAGAGAGACAGAAACGGGCAGAACGGGGTATCGAGCACGCATGCACCGCGCTTTCATGCTGCTGGAGCCTCATTTAACCGTCGCCGAACAAAACCTAGCGGATAGAGCTCGGTGGATTATGCGTTCCAACATCTTCGCTCCCACTGAGCTCGAACAACTGAGACACGAAGCCTTCTCAGTGGTGCCACCCCCAACCACTGCGAGTGTCGCCTCTCCAGTGCAAGAGCCTGCTTTAGAGCAGCGTGCAGGAGATGAGGCAGACCAAAATAACCCGGTGGAAGGGGGAGGCGCCACTGACATGGCTTCCCAGGATTTAGAGCACACGAGAAGACTACTAGAGGAGGCGATCGAGGAAGTACGTAATACTCCCCTGGTAGGAAGGCCGAAGCTTCCCAGACTACCATGCAGTTTTCGTAATAGGCAAGTCGTTGAGACCGTTAATCAGATGCTGCCCCAACATTTGGAGAGCAGCTCTGATCTTGTCGAGACGAACTCAATCCTTTTTGGAGCGGCTATGGCGGTATGTCGGTTTACTGGCGCCATGGCTGCTCCAAGTCCAACTGCTGGACGTGCTACTCCTCGGAGTAACGCTGTACCAGCTTGGAGGAGGAGGATTGAGCGTCGTATCGAACAAGCCAGGATCCTCATCGGCAAGCTAACTTGCTTCAGCTCGGGCAACACCAGGCCAAGGATTGTGCGTTTTGTCAGGAGGGAGTTTTCCGGAATGGACACTAACTTGACCAAACCGGACTTCACCCGAAAACTGACAGAGCGCATCGACGAGCTGAAGCAAAAGATCGCTGCATGGGCGAAGCGTATTCGGAGGTACTCCCAAAGGGTTGAGAGATACAACCAAAATCGCCTCTTCTCGAGTGACCAGAGGAAGTTCTATAAATCCCTGGAGAGTTCCGAACCCTGCTCGACTGGCCGCATACCGGATAAGGCCGAAGCTATTAACTTCTGGCGCGACCTGTGGGAGCGCCCAGTTGAGCACGGAGAGGGTCCTTGGATTGATAGGGTTGAGGAAGCGTGTGCGGAGGTGATCCCTATGAGTCAAGTCCTCATATCAGAGGAGGACGTAAGTGCTGCAATCCGCCGGAGCCCGAACTGGAAAAGTCCGGGCCCTGACGGATTGCAGAACTATTGGCTCAAGGGATTTTCTCTGTGCCATGCAACTTTGGCCCGTCAATTCCAGGAAGCCTTGGACACTGGAGCTCTCCCGAACTTTCTCACTACTGGGGTCACTCATTTAGTTCCTAAGTCCAACGATACCGCGGATCCATCGAAATACCGGCCCATAACGTGTCTATCTACCACCTACAAGACACTTACCTCCGTTCTGAGCACCAAGATTCGCCAGCATTTAGATGCTAATCGCGTTATATCTGATGCTCAGAACGGATGTAGGGCTGGTAGCCGCGGATCAAAAGAACTCCTTCTCGTGGACGCTGTCGTTGGCAAATTGGTCAAACGCAACCGTCGCAATTTCTCCGCAGCCTGGATTGACTATAAAAAAGCATTTGACTCCGTGCCTCATACATGGCTCTTGAGAGTTCTTGAACTGTACAAAATCGACGGTACAGTTCGAGTATTTCTCGAGCGATGTATGAGACAATGGAGCACAATGCTCAGTCTCCAAGGCAGGCGAATGACGGCTGCGGAAGACCGAATCCAGATTAGTAGGGGAATATTCCAGGGTGATTGTCTGAGCCCACTTTGGTTTTGCCTGGCTCTGAATCCTCTTAGCACATTGCTGGAGGGATCAGAGACAGGCTTTCAGTTTCGTAGAGGGGGCATACGGTTATCCCATCTTTTCTACATGGATGACCTCAAGCTGTTAGCTCCAACGGCTCCACGATTGGGGGAACTACTAAAAATCGTGACAGATTTTGGTAGCTCCATCAAAATGGAGTTTGGAGTGGACAAGTGTGCGGTTGTTCATGTGGAGAGGGGAAGGATTACTCGTTCTCAGAGGGTTGACCTAGGTCCCGTTAACCTGAGAGCTCTCTCCGAAAATGAAACATACCGGTATCTGGGTATGTCACAGAACATCGGTGTCGAAGAAGCGTGCGTAAAACAGTCTGCACGCGAAGTCTTTTTTGAGCGCTTGACAAAGGTACTAACTAGTTCTCTGTCAGGCCTCAACAAAGTCCGAGCGTTTAACGGATGGGTTATGCCCGTTCTTTTGTACACCTTTGGCGTACTCAGATGGACTCAGACCGAATTAGATGCCCTGGATCGGAAGGTCCGCACTACTATGACCCTCCATAGAATGCATCACCCTCGGTCGTCAGTAATGAGGCTGTATATCTCCCGGAAGTGTGGAGGAAGAGGCCTACTTAGCGCCAAAACCTTGCACAATCGGGAGATATATAGCCTCCGAGCCTATTTTATGGCGAAGGCGGACGTGGGTATGCATAGAGAGGTTGTAGCGTGTGACAAAGGACTCACCCCTCTCAATCTGGGCCTCGAGACATGGCAGACACCGGCGGTACTAAGCATTTCTGATCGTGAGACCGTATGGAAAGAGAAAGAGCTGCACGGAAGGTTTTACAAGGCTCTACACGAGCCACACGTGGACCGTAAAGCCTCCGTGCATTGGCTGCGCTTCGGGGACCTCTTTGGGGAAACCGAAGGGTTTGTCTTTGCGATACAGGATCAGGTTATCAAGACGAACAACTACCGGAAGTACATTATGAGGGACGGCACAGTGGACGTATGTCGGGCGTGCCGCCAACCTGGCGAGTCCCTCAGACATGTGGTTTCGGGTTGTTCGGTTCTTGCTAACACTGAGTATCTGCATAGACACAACCAAGCAGCCAAGATTCTCCACCAAGAGCTCGCTCTGAAATACGGTCTCATAAATCAGAAACTGCCTTATTACCAGTACACGCCGGAGCCAGTTCTCGAAAACGGCAGCGCCAAGCTCTACTGGGATCGGCCCATTATCACGGACAGGACTATTCTAGCGAATAAACCTGATATCGTGTTAATGGACCGATCGTCGTCTAAGGTGTTTTTGGTGGACATAACTATACCACATGACGAGAACCTCGTGAAGGCCGAGACCGAAAAGCAACGCAAGTACTTGGACCTTGCACACGAGGTGACCGAAATGTGGGAAGTTATGTCCACCGAAATCATCCCGGTTGTATTATCCGCAAACGGTTTGACCCCAGCCACTTTGGTCAGAAACCTTGAAAGGCTGGGATTCGGCGGCGGTTCGCTTCCAGCACGCATGCAAAGAGCGGTGTTGCTCGAGACTGCCCGAATCGTTCGTCGGTTTCTGTCTCTCTTGCCCTGATCCCCGACCGACTGGTCCGATTGTCGGGTCTTTTCCGCCGAAAGGCGAGTAGTTATAAGTATACAAAATAATAATAATATTATTATTTTTCATGAAACTATTTTTTCTCGGTTTTCTCCGGTTTATTATTATTATTTTTTTACATTTTTTATTTATTCTCGGCACTAGCCGGTTATAACTGTGTTTACGGGCTGACGCCAAGTAAATCACAGCGAGGTGGTTGTTGAGGATGGGATGGTTTCATTTTCTTCAAGTTGTAAGAATTTTCGAACTATTCTGCAAGTATTTAATATTGACGCTTTTTGGAGACTGATGTATATATTTTTGTTTAGGTCTAGTAATTTCAGGTATTGGTGTAGTTGTTTTGGGATGACTCCAGTGGTTGAAAGGACTATTGGTATAATATATACTTTATTTTGTTTCCAGATTCTTATTATCTCCTCTTTCAATTCTGCATATTTATTTATTTTATCAGCTGTTGACTTTTGAATGTTATGGGTGTTAGGGACTGTAATATCGATTAAATACGTAACTTTATTTATTTTATCTTGTAAAGTTATGTCGGGTCTATTATAATGGATAGTTTTATCAGTAAGGATGGCGCGATCGTAATAAATTTTGTGCGATTGATTTTCTAATACCGTTTGCGGTGTATATTTGTAGTATGGAGTGTTTGTGTCCTGTATGAGTTTATGTTTAATTGCTAATTTCTGGTGTATTATATTTACTATTTGGTTATGTCTGTGTGTGTAGTCGGTCTGTGTAAGGTTAGTACATGCTCCTGTAATATGTTGAATTGTTTCTGGTTGTGATTGACATTTACGACACTTGTCATTTGTGGCTGTGGGATCCTTAATTATGTGCTTTCTATAATTTTTTGTATTGATCACTTGGTCTTGTATTGCCATTAGAAATCCCTCTGTTTCTGGGAATAGTGTGCCTATTTTAAGCCACATGTTAGAGGCTTTCAAGTCAACATGTGCTTGGCTTAAGTCGTGAGGATGTCTTCCATGCAACACTTTCTTCTTCCATTCTTCTATTTTGGCTTTTTGAGGGTCTATATTTCTAGAAAATTCTGAATTGATGTTTTCTGTAAGGTTAAGTGGAGTATAATTTTGATCGTTTTGGGCTATTGCTCTATGTAATTTACTTGATAAGGACTTATTGTGAAAAAAAATTTGTAAACTGTTGACTTGTTTTAGCCATAAAGGATGTAAATCAATCAGACCTCTACCTCCATCCTGTCTTTTGATTGTGAGTCTTTCAATAGCAGATTTAGGGTGGTGATTGTTATGTTTGGTCAGTGTGGTGCGTATGATTCGTGATATGTTTTCAATGTCTGTTTTGGACCATTTAATGATACCGAACGAATAAGTTAAAATAGGGATTGCGTACGTGTTGAGTGCTTTAATCAGATTTTTTCCGGAAAGTTGTGTTTTACAAATTGCATTTAGTCTTTTTTTGAATTCAATGGTGAGAGAACTTTTAATGGCTGTATGATCTAGCCCCCTAAGCTGTTGAAACCCTAAGTATTTATATAAATTATTTGCTTCCATTGCACTTATATATTCGGTATCACCTACTACATAGTCACCAGGCTGTATCTATCCTCTAATAATATGTACTGTTTTACACTTATCTAAACCAAATGTCATATTTATGTCTTTACTAAATTTTGTAGTAGTTTTTAATAAAGTTTTCATTTCTTTGTCACTTCGAGCATATAATTTGATATCGTCCATATATATCAGGTGAGAAATAATGTTATCGGTGTTATCTAGTTTGAGCCGGTATCCAACCTTGTCATTATGAAGTTGGTGAGAGAGAGGATTTAATGCAAGGCAAAACCACAGTGGACTTACGGAATCCCCCTGATATATACCCTTTTTAATTGCAATTTGCCTTGTAGTGATAGAATTATTTGGTGTGAAAAGTTGCAATGTAGTCTTCCAGTGTGTCATGATATTGCTTAAAAATTGTACTATAGTGTCGTTTACTTTATAAATTTTTAGGGTGTGTATTAGCCAAGAGTGCGGAATGCTATCAAAAGCTTTTTTATAATCTATGTAGGTGCAATGTAAGTTTCTATTTTTTGTTGAGGCATGTTTGACTATGGTAGAGTCTATTATAAGTTGTTCTTTGCAACCCATGTGGCCCCTCCTACATCCTTTCTGCTCTTCAGCCAGTATGTTATATCGTTCGATGTGTGAATTTATGCGTCTAGTAATAACTGCAGTCAAAATTTTGTATATGGTTGGTAAGCATGTTATTGGTCGGTATTGAGACGGTTCTGTGGAGAAGTTAGATTTAGGTAGCATATATGTGATTCCAGTTGCCATGAACTCGGGGATTGGCTGTTGTCCAGCTATGATTTCAGTGAAATTTTTTGCTATAGATTTATGTAGCACGGTTAGTTTTTTGAACCAGAAATTATGCAACTGGTCTATGCCAGGTGATTTCCAGTTATGAAGTTTATGAGTAACCACTTGAATTTCACCTTCAGTTATTTCATGAAAATTCATTTCTTCAATATTGTTCCACATGACTTGTTCCTTCTGTATCCAGTCTGCTTTATCGTTATGAGTCATCTGCTCTTCCCATATACTTGACCAATATTCTTCTAACTGCTCTTTAGTTGGTGTTTCCGTACTGTTGTAGCTATTTGTATTATTTTTACTTTGCATCATATTTCTATAAAATATTTTTTCATTTACGTTAAATAATTGATTATCTCTTTTTCGTTGTTCGGATTTATTATATCGTTTCAGTCTATGAGCTTTAAGTGCAAGTTTTTGTTTTAATGTGTCTAAAAATTCCTCCGGTTTAATATTATTTTTTTCATGTTTGGTATGTATTTGTAAATTTTTAAATATGGTTTCTACATTTTTAACAACTTTTTTTGATCTGTTATTGTTTTTAATATACTGAGTTAACTGTCCAATATTAAGTCTTAATTTTTTAATGTCATTTTCTAATCTATATTGCCAGGAAGGTTTATTTGCTTTTGTTTTATTAGTTTCGAAATTTACCTTTATTTTATAGTTCAGTTCAGCTGATATTACTATTGCAGTGCAGTAAATAAGGGTGTGGATATCTGTTAGTTGTGATTCGGGAGACAAGTATTCGTTAAGTATATTGTTATTAAAAATGTTTATAAGTTCATAAAGTTTGGGACTGTATTTCAATTTGGGTAATTTTGGACGTAAGGTTGGATCCATTCCTGAGTACAATGTGATTGTTGATTGAAATTTGTCTTTAATTTCAAGCAAATATTCATTATTTAAGGTATCAGTATCATTATTTATAAAATTAAGATTTTCTACTTCATTTTCAATTAAGAGATTTATTGTTTCAGTTTGCGTAGAGGTGTGCGAAGTTTGTGTGCTAAAATTGGGTGAACATGAAAATGTCGTAATAAGATGTGTTAGCGATGAAGTTGATGACTGTGTGTCTAAATTTGAATCTATAGGCGTTTGTTGGTTGTTAATAGTTTCCAATTGCAACTGTTGTCTTATATCTACTTTTAAACGTTCTAAGACACCTTGTGATATTAAATTATTCCTTTCTATGGCTCTTTTTTGATCTGATATTCTTTGTTCGGATACTTTGACGGAAGGGTATTCTAATATAAAACGTTCGTATAGTTTTTTCCTCCAGATGGTCATGTCGGTTTCTAATTTGGTAATGTGATAGTAGGTGCGCATGATAAATATGTTTACATCATTACTCCATTTCATGCGCAGCCTAGGTTTTCCTGTTTTGGTGGACGCGGGTTAGAAGGGGTTAGCCTCCCGCGCAACATCCAATTCAGGAGTCGGTGTACCTCTAGAGCTCGGTGAAGATGTTATTGATGGTGGCACAGAGGGTGTGTAAGATGTGGTGCTCGGGCTATAAGGTTCACTTGGGCTATTGAGTATATTTTCTAAGTCGATTGTTAGTGGTGAAGAATTATCGGCTGTAATATGTTCGGGTTGTGAATCCCCGGTGGGAGCCCGCCTGCTCAGCTCCTCACCGCTGACGGTTCGTACGCTGGAACACCCAGCGTCAGCTCCAGGTGTGCCCCGGCGATCGCCCCCGGGAAGCGGCCCTCTCAGTTTCTTTTTTAATCTGGTCTCCATTATTAGTGGGTTACCATTGCCATGTTAGCCACGCCAGTAATATACGAATCGTGTGTCCGCCCCCCACGTGATCTGATGTTTGATCTGGACGTATGGTTGGTTTTTAGGGGGCTTATTATTATTATTTATTCAATTTATATAAAAATATATCTCCTTTAAAGGGGTGATTTATTTTTTACGCGGGCATTAATACCAAGCGCAAAAATATTATTATGTTGTGATTATGGAGTTGTTATTGATTAGTGATAATGGAGTGAGAAATTTTCTGGTGATACGACAGGTGTTCAAAATTATTGCTTTTTGTATGGTGTGTAGAATGTTATGAGGAAGGTTAAGGGCAGTGAAACTATTTTTGATGGACTTAGGCACGATTCCAGTTGAAGATACTACGATTGGGATAATGTTATTATTATTATTATTATTATTATTGAATAAATAATAATAATAATAATTCTGTCTGAGGGACTCGCCAACCTGGCGAGTCCCTCAGACATGTAGTTTCGGGTTGTTCGGTTCTTGCTAACACTGAGTATCTGCATAGACACAACCAAGCAGCCAAGATTCTCCACCAAGAGCTCGCTCTGAAATACGGTCTCATCAATCAGAAACTGCCTTATTACCAGTACACGCCGGAGCCAGTTCTCGAAAACGGCAGCGCCAAGCTCTACTGGGATCGGCCCATTATCACGGACAGGACTATTCTAGCGAATAAACCTGATATCGTGTTAATGGACCGATCGTCGTCTAAGGTGTTTTTGGTGGACATAACTATACCACATGACGAGAACCTCGTGAAGGCCGAGACCGAAAAGCAACGCAAGTACTTGGACCTTGCACACGAGGTGACCGAAATGTGGGAAGTTATGTCCACCGAAATCATCCCGGTTGTATTATCCGCAAACGGTTTGACACCAGCCACTTTGGTCAGAAACCTTGAAAGGCTGGGATTCGGCGGCGGTTCGCTTCCAGCACGCATGCAAAAAGCGGTTTTGCTCGAGACTGCCCGAATCGTTCGCCGGTTTCTGTCTCTCTTGCCCTGATCCCCGACCGACTGGTCCGATTGTCGGGTCTTTTCCGCCGAAAGGCGTGTAGTTATAAGTATACAAAATAATAATAATAATACTCTTTATTGCCAAATAAGATAAAAATACAATTTCATGGTAATAACAAGCATAGAAACTGACAATTAGGCGACCTTATCGCTACAAGCGATTTCTTCCAGGTAACCTTTTAAAATGAAATACAAAATAAAAATTAGAAAAAGAAAACCTTAAATTAACAAAACAAAAAGAAATAACAAAAAAAAATTAAATCTATGGGCAGAGTATTTAGACGGTAAAACGCTAATCAAACAAATTACTTATAATATTTGTATAAACTCTAATACACAAATACATACATAACATACATATATAAATATTAATATATATACGTATACATACAATATATATTCTATTTCATATTTAAATAAATAATACATAGGTAATATATTATTGACGTAAATAAAATTCTTTTAATTTTCGTTTGAATGACAGGATAGTCTTTGCCGCAAGTATGGAAGGTGGTACAGAGTTCCACAAACATGCTGCACGTACGGTGAAGGATCTGTGAAATATTTCTGAAGAGTGTTGAGGCGTGGCTAGTAATAAATTGTTGGAAGACCGTAGGTTTCGGTCGTGGTCCTCATGTCGAAACCGAAAATACTTCTTCAAATACTGAGGTAGGCATGGGTAGAAAAGGGTCCTATAGAGAAGTGATAAAGTGTGTGTATTCCTGCGAAGGCGAATCGGGAGCCACTTGAGCTTATCGCGAAATTCTGAAATATGGTCATATTTTCGTAATGAAAATATGAACCGGATACACAAATTTTGAAGGCGCTCAAGTTTATTAAGTTGCTCCTCAGATAAGTCGAGATAGCTGACATCTGCATAGTCCAGTATTGGGAGTAGAAGTGACTGTGCTAAAGCAACTTTTGTTGGTATGGGTAAAAAGTTCTGTAAACGCCTTAAAGCTCCTGCTGCGGCAAACATCTTTCTACGCACCATGTCAACGTGGTGTTTCCAAGACAGCGTATTATCAAAGTACACACCTAGGTTTTTAACTGTACTAGCATAGGGAATATGCACACCGTCAAATTCAACAGGCGGAAGCAAGTTAATTTTAATTTTAGCCATCATTTTAGTACTACCAATTATTATGGTTTGAGTTTTTAATGGATTGACCTTGATACCGTAGCTTTGACTCCATTCTAATATTTGTTTCAAGTCACTGTTCATTGTACGAATTGCAACGTGAATATCATCCGGGTGAGCTTGAGTATATATTTGAAGATCATCTGCATATAAGTGGTAGGAAGAAGATAAGGAATGTATGTTAGCACAAGTCTTTTAAGAAACTTAATTTGGGCTAGACAATGTTGTGTGAGTGTCAGAAATATTTATTTCTAGTAAATTTTGATTTTTTGCTTTATTTTAGAAGTAATCTTACAAGTCCTATTGCCATCTTACCTTTCTTTTCTAAAGTGCTGGAGGGACTCGTTCATCAACAGCTCAGCTTTATCCTGCAAAACCATAAACTACTCAACCCTTTCCAATCTGGTTTCCGTCCTGGGCATAGTACAACTACGGCATTACTTAAAATTACCGAAGATATTCGCATGGGCATGGAGCAGAAGAAAATTACTATTCTGACTTTGCTGGATTTTAGCAACGCTTTTAATACCGTAGATAACTGTGTAAAGACTAGAAACGACCATAAGTTAGCGTTTCCCAAACTAAGGCTGGCTAAAAGCAGCAAATCATTTATTGGAATGTCAATACGTATATATAACAAAATTCCGAAGTTAATTCAATGCCTGCCATTCAATAAATTTAAATCAATCATTAAGAACACTCTATCTCGAAAAGCTTATTATAAAACTTTAGATTACTTAGACGATAAAAAGGCATGGGATTAACGGGATATTTCTAAAAGTTTCTAATTACTTATTAATTTTGTTTACGGCTTGGCTGTGCGGTATGACATATGGCATATTGGTGACTGTTCCGCTCACTTACTTTCTTGTCAAGACAACAGCAAGAACGTCATGCTCCCTCAGGCGGCATGGCTAGTGGTAGCGTCGGGTATCGGGTCACCCTCTTCCCTAAAATATGGTTGAGGAGGGTGATGGCTGGTGTTTGCGTTATACTCGTGAACAGGTGCTGCTAGCGGTGTCAGGTCGTTTTGCTGATGATACAATGACTATTTTATTCCATTCTTGTTTAAATACTCTGGTCCCAGTTTGTCATGTTCGTGTTGTGCATCCATAGCTCAATGCACCTACTATGTAAGCAATTTGGTTTTGGCATGACATTGGCTAATTAGCTGTCTTGTGTTTGTTTTTTTTTTCATGTCATGATCAATTTATACTGTATTTATTTTAATTCGTATAATCCTGACTGAATAAGAATGCCAAGAGTTTTTTTCCGCCGGCTTTTTTTGTCTCTGTAATATCTTATTCAATAACTATCAACACCTTGTTAAAGCCGAAGTACAGAATTGTGACGTCTTTAAGCGGCCATTCGATGGTCTTATGATGAATAAAAAAAATCATTTTCATTTTCACGGTATTTTTGAGTAGGTAAGTCATATACGTATTGATTTAATGTAATGTACAACTCCAGTTTAACAAGGATTTTAATTTACAATAAAAGCTTTAACAGTGAATGGAGCCACTGTTTTCTTTAATCCGCCTTGTTGAGTGGCTCTTTCTATAGTTTCTCTATAATTTTTTAGTTTTTCTGCTGTCTTCTCCTGGAGATGGAGCCCCAGCACGTCGCTCGCCAGCTCGCCGCTCGCCAGCATGTCGCTCAACATGTGAGGGCTCCCGTGGGTGCGAATTATTCACCATGGATATATGAATATGGATATTAAATATAGATACATGGAAGTGGTACGATCGCTCTGACCCCGCGGTCTCCGGATTGACTACGCTTGATTCCTTTATATGAGGAACAATGAAACTTGCCATTCTCGCTGTCGACAGCAGCTTTAGGAGGAGATCCTACATAGGATAATGGCGACAGCAGAAGAACTAAGCTCGATTAATCCTGGCTACATTTTCTTATATGAACTACGTGTCTCTTTACTTCACAATTTAGTTCTGCCACATACACATTGTTGATAACGAATCCAATTTTACCTTAGATTAAACATGTTACCCAACCAAACGTATAATACGTTATAATTCTTTGCAACCCATACTTTTTTATTCAAAAGTCTTTTTTTATTTTTTAACTAAAGTTAGGTCTTTCTACGCCATAATATTTACGCTGCAAGGACTGATGACCATGTGCAGTTTGAGTAAGTTCTGCAGATGAGGGAGCCGATGATTTCAGAAGCATCGAAACCGCATTGGTCGGTCATAAACCACCTCGGCGGGAGACATTGTGGTGATGGAATTTTTGGAATTTCTGTTATCGAACATAAACTTCAAAATTTTAGATACAGGTTTGTTTTTAGTCACCCGCCAAATGTTTTTACACTAAGCTTTTTTTAATGAAACGATTTTTGCAGAAAAATGGTACCTATATATTTTTTACCAGGTAATTAATATATCCGCTGACATATTAAGCAAAACATGGTCAAGTTGCTTACTTACCAACCAGATGGTAAAGATACCTTTTTAATATTGTAAACAAGGCAATGTACTCAATACTCAATTCTTTATTGCTGCCTTAAAACATTTTTATACATGGTAACAATAATCAATATATATAAAACTGTTCCGTAGACAGAGAAACCTATAGACAACTGACTGGCGTGGCCACATGAGATAGAACGATATCAAGTAGTGGTGTTGCCATATTCACACATTTGCCGCAGTTTCAGGTAAATTATATAGTGCCTGAACTCTTGATGTTTGAATTATTTTTAAAAGATGTGTAGGTAGAATCACAAAATAATGATGTCAAAACGTGTGTTGCTTATTTGTTGTTGCTACTTTAAACAAATAGTATAAGTTTGTAGGTAGGGATAACAATGTCATTGTTGGTTACATTATTATTGAAGTAAATAACCTGCAGGAACATAAATTGGAACTCAACAAATAAGTATTATTTGTCAGTTAAATCTTAATTTATTTAGCTATGATTTTAAAAATAAATACTACAAAGATTTTTTTGTATTCATTTTATTATTAGCTTTATCTATACATTATTCAAACAACATAAAAAAGTTACAGGGTTGGGTAGATCAGTAGTTTGTAGGTACTTGATATTTCTGCTTCACAAAGTACTTTATAGTAACACATAAATAATGTTTTTAAGTTTTTGCATTTAAAATGCTCAATTATTCTTAAATAGATGAAATGTGATTTTTATTTATCACATTTTTCATTTATTTAACACATAAATAATTTAAATATTTGATAATGCCAACAATTGTGCCTAATATAAATACCTACAGGTGAATGTGGTTATTTCATACTAGATGATCCAATACAATATCTTCTAATGTGCTTCTAATATATATTTTAATTTAACATTGTGAGAAGGACAAGAATTTCTGTGTATATTTTACTTGTTTAGCCCTACGACAGTATGTTTCTAGTCTTGAGATCGGTTCTATGCCACTAAACAAGTAAAATGTTGAGCTATATGTATATAGTATGACACCATATGTGAGAAGTGACCGTTAAACCTTTATTACAAGGAACCGTCTTGTTTCATCGTAGTTTTGTGGCAAGAGTCATTTACGGGTTCGTTTTTTACACTCAAACCTTGATATGGATGTATAAAACATATTTCTGTAACTATTAATTAATACATTTACTGTAGTTTCGGCACAGAATAGACACACCCCATATTATCCCATGAGTATCTGTGTAAATTACGTCAAAGGGAACAAATATGGAAACGGGTTGCAGCATTCTACTCAATACCATTAACATCTTATTATGATTAAGTTGAAAAACACATGTCAAAGGTGAGGATTATGACAAGCAAGACCCCCGATAGAACAAATGTATGGGAGGCCCGAGGCCAGCAATGGACTTATTGGCATTTGTCAGTTAGAACTTTCCAGTTGTGGTCAAGATGGAAAGTAATATAATTTAATTTATTTATTTAAATATTCCTATTAACATTAAAATTCTAGACATGGCTTTGTTTATTGGTAAAAAACTTCCTTACTGCCCTTTGAAAAGCACTAGTTTTGTGTGAATATTTCTAATTTTTTCTTTTGGCTCAAAGGATTTTGTGGCATGGTGAATACGTAGCTCAAAGTAACGCGCCATGATTGCTTTGATTAGTAAAATTCGGTGGTTACCAATTAGTGGTTGACGATTGAAATGGTCTTCAGTGAAAACAGATTGGCATTGCTTCAAAGTCGATACCATAAGCTGCAACATTATTTTTTTCTCTGCAAAGAACGACTTTCCTTTTAGTAAATTTCTCCTAAATGTCTTTTCTGCCAACATACAAATTTTAACTACATCCCGAGACGGATACATAAGCCCCCCCTTATCTTTCTTTGAAATAAGGCCCGAGTATTTTTCAGTATTGACAAGCGCAAGAAGGCAATCTTCGCATTTTAATGTTTTCCTTAATTTCTTGACTACAAACCCACCAATATATGGAATTATTTCTTCTGTATATACTGTCAGCTTAGAAGGATCAGCTAAATAATCATGATCACTGTCAATCACAAGATCATCGCTAGATTCTTCTAAGTCAGGATTTTCGTGGTCGCCGGTATTGGTATATGCGTTGATTTTACTTTCGTAACGAATTTCTGTATGAGTCAGAATTTTAATTTCCTCTAAGGGAATGCAATTACCAGATGAAATGCTTTTTATTTCTCCGTGTACAACTAATCTTTTATAAGCGCTTTGGAACTGGAAGGCTGTTGGGTTATTATTGTAGCCACCTTTTGACCGGATGGAACTAAAAAAACACTCTAAGTGATCTTGGCTGAGCTTATAAAATGGTAAGAATTTTAATTTTCCTGTTAATATGTAATCAGCATAAATCTTATTCAAACTTTTTATGCATATAAGTAAACCCAAAAAGCCAACTTTTCTATTTGATTCTAGTAAACTTCTGCCCTCTAACTGTAGCCCTTTAATGTAGGACTCTAATTCGGTCAAGTAATCAAGAATTTGATTTCCATTGTTTTCGTTGATTGGCTTTTTGAAACCATAAGCATTCAAATTCCGGCTGTTAAGAATGTCAAATAAATTATTAATTTTGGATATAAATTCTACTGTAGCATCTGACCCCAAAAAATCAGGTAAATTTAAATTTTGATTACAAAACTGAATAGCTTCAGCTACAGAATTACTAAATGTTTGTGCCGCTAACTTAACTTTCATTATCTGCTTACCGAAGTTTATATGTTGGCTTTTAAGGCGATTAGCTAGATGAAGACCCTCTTTTTCTTGGAGAGTATTCAAATTTTCAATAAATTGCCACGTAATATTTTCTCCACGAGTATTTGTCAAAACTTTTTTCTGACCTAATGCATTTCGCACAAGTTTTATCATATGAGCGGGGTCCGGAATAATTACAATATCACGTCCGCCAACTGAAAAAACTGGTGTGATATCTCCCGACGGGTTACAACGGCAACCTAATATTTTTGCCATAGCAAAATTGGATGGACATCCATCAAAAGTCAGAGATATTATATTAACACCGCAATCGTACAACAAACTAACACACTGTTTTACCAAATTGGCTTTTTGCTCTCCGGTACAACCGTCAATAAAAAAATAGCCAACTGGCATCTTCCACCCGTCGTTGACGCAAGTTGCCATGAAGACCAATGCCTCTCTAGCTTCAGCAACACTATGGCCATCCAATGCTTCACCGTAATTCACCAGACCTACGCACTTTTTGCCATCCCACTGAACATGCCTCCTAATTGCCATTTCATCCATACTTACAGCACAATACAATGGTTTTTGCTTCTTGCTAGCTAATAATTGAATGCAATTTAACGATTCTGTAGTGAACCCTGCATTAGCGTCAACGCTCTTGTACCATGTTGTAAGAGTGGATGGGTGGGGTAGACAAGTGTTAAATTGTTGTCGTACATATTTATAAGCTCGCGGACTTATAAAATTTAGACAAAGAGCAAATTTACGTAAAGCTGGTGAATATTTTCTACCAGCAGTTGTAGGATATAACATTTTTTTAAGGTAATCTTTGTTTACTGGATCAATAGACTCCAACAAGTCTCCTTCTTCTTCACTGACCAGCGACTTTGCCTTTAGTTCTGCTATCATAGTTTCCAAATTTGTCACTTTCTTTGTTAAACGCCTACTCTTTTCACGAAGAGCTCTGAGTTTTTTCAACCGCTCTGCTGATTGTATTCGAGTCCTTTTAAATTTTCTTCGCAACGTTCTTGGTGTGTAGTTTGGCGACTTACCCTAGAAATAAATAACAAAATGTAAATTTAGCTGGCACCGGGTTGAAATAGTACTAATCCCAATTTTTCAGTGCATGTTATACAAGACAGAGCTTGTAATACCGGTAAAAAACTAGTATCAATACTTCTTGCAAGCACAGGTAGCGTTAACAGAAGAGATAACGGTACCACTGGTAATGTTACTTTTGAAATCTTTTACCGGTAATTTGCAGAAAAGATACTCTGAGAATTGTTACTTTTATAGCAATTTACCGTTTAATTAGGATAACGTTAAACATGGTTGTACCTATCGGTAATTTTAATGTTATTGTTTCTGTCTCTTTTCTTTTTTAAGGTAGTGTACGTTTTTTGTGCGACCAGAATTTTTTCTAAAATCCTCTTTTAAACATGTGGAAGTCTTAAGATGAATAAATTACTGTAGATATCTGTACTGTGGCTGAACTATTTAAAAATTGAAATCATTACTACTCATGCCTATCTATCGGCAGGGGATGGAATGTTGCCACCCAGTCACATAAAGTCGCACGATGCCGGCCGCCGCGCCACGCTGGCCAGTCTCAGTCGGCAAGGTTTGGTAACAACGCATCACAACGAAAAAAGTATAGATACTTTTAACGTTAATCATCAACATTATTTAAATTACCGGTACCTGTATTACCGGTAAAATTTTAACATTATGAAAGTAACGTTAATGAACAATATTATTGCGGGAATTTGGTACCCGTTACAAGCCCTGAAGGATAACTAAAGGATTTATCGGGATATAGGTACCTATTGTGTAAAACTGTTCCAAAGAAGCAACATCGAATATGATTTTCTCTATAGAATTAATACTAAATAATTTAATGTAAAAGAAAAAACGAACACCCTGACAAAGAATAAATCAACCCACACCCTTAAGAGTGTAATATAATAATAGACATTTTTAAACCGGCCTCAAAAAAGAAGGTGTATGTAAATCAAATTTATTTTAGCTGGTACTAACTTCAAAAATAAAGGATAAGGTAGGTTCTAAACTTTTCAACTACATTAACGATGTACGTCTAGTCATATATTCTGTTAATGTTGTATAGACATCACTATTGAATTAAATCAGTACTTACTGTGGTCGATTCACCAACACTGAAATTAGCTCTAGGCGACGTATTATGTACATCGGCAGTGGATGGGAAATCTGGTTCATTTATCTAAAATAACAACAAAATTATGTTAACATCAGAATGCAACGGGTAATAATAATACTAATTCTTTATTTGCCACTATATGGTTACAGTGTGATCTTAAAAGTATTATTGTCCAAACATATACTACTGATTTTACAGCATCAAATTAATTAAACAAAAGAAAAAAAGTTAATCCATATTACAATGGAAATTAATTAATTAGTTAATAGGAGATTCATGAAAATGTTTAAATGAGAAGGAAAAATATATACTAATCATAATTATCTAAAATAAACTATATAATAACAAATAATTATCTAAATCCAAGAAATGTTAAGTAATACGTACGTAATAGTACTTATATTTTTATATGTAGGTACTTACAAAATCTATATTTGAACTAGATTGGATTAGTTTTTTTTCAGTTTCCATAGATTCCTGAACTACAGTACTTGTGGAAGGTGTAGAAATGATTTTCGTTTCCTGAAAAGCAGAATTTACGAATAAGTAGGAGTACTCAAAGCATTTATATTTTCTATGTTAAAACTACAGTAACAAAGTATTCTAAAGTCGGAATAACTAGACTAGGTAAAACATAAAACAAGAATTACCAATATTGGAACAGCATCAGGAAACAGAACAGTGACCTTCCTCTTTTTAAATAAAGCATTTTGTTCAAAATGTCTGTTACAAATTCTAGACGACTTTTTAGGTGTCCAATTAGATCGCCCCGTGGCCTCAATCCAGCGCAAACGTATGTCTTCACTTACGGGAAAACTGTAAAAATAATACATTTTTAATACTAGTGCATTTTCGGGAAGTATTCTGTCAAAAGCGGGCAACACTAAACAGCATTATTTTTAGGTTATGTAAAATTTAATATCGTATTTGGCGTGTAATTTTAAAGCCTACGTGCTGTTACTTTATTGTAGATACATTATACAATCATTATACAGTCATAACTAAAGCGAAAACTTTATCAAATGGTATATACTTACGAGTGGAAAGACAAATTGGGAAGTTTCCTTTCACTATCACTTCTACACCCTAAAACACTACATCGAACCATTTTCTCAAGAAAATTCTTTCAAAGATTTCGTCCCTCACAAGTTTTAATTACTACAGCGTCTTTATTTGTATTCGCAAGTATTTTAAAATTATGTTTACGATGCAAAACAAAAGAAAACAATGTAGCTGTCAAAGTTAGTTTAGCACAGATGTGTGCTGGCCTTGAAAAAACCGGCACGTGACGCGAAACAAAAAATCGAATCGTTTTGTCTCATTTCCTTTCAAGACATAGGCATAAGATGTTCCTTTTCTTGTGTGAATGTGACGGAGGCTATCACTTTGTCTATAGGTTTCTCTGTCTACGAACTGTTCCGTTACTGACTGAGTGACTGAGTGACTGAGTGACTGAGTGACTGAGTGACTGAGGTACTGAGTGACTGAGTGACTGACAGACAACGTACAGCCGTAACTACTGGACGTAGAAAGCTGAAATTTGGAACATACATTCTTTAGAGGATTTAGGGGTGCACTAAGGAAGGAATTCCCGAAATTCCCACGGGAACGGGAATTATTGGACTTTTTAGTTTGTATGAAAAATCTTATTCCTTGAGAGCACCGCAGTGAAACTTGGTGTAAAGGTTTTTCAATGTGTGTCTGGTTGTATTATGAAAGGAATTCCCGAAACTCCCACGGGAACGGGAAATATATGATGTTTTAGTTTGTATAAAAAAATCCCATCCCTTGAGTGCACGGATGTGATACTTGATATAAAGGTTCCTCAATAAGTGTCTGTTTGTATTATGGGAGGAATTCCCGAAATTCCCACGGAAAGGGGTTGGACTTTTTAGTTTGTATGAAAAATCTTATTCCTTGAGTGTACGGATGTGATACTTGGCATAAAGGTTCTTCAAAGAGTGACTGGTTGTGCTACGAAAAAAATTCCCAAAACTCCCACGGGCACGGGAAATATATGATTTTTAGTTTGTATGAAAAAAACTTATTCCTTGAGTGCATGGGTGTGATACTTGGTATAAAGGTTCTTTCAGTGGGTGTCTGGTTGAATAGTTTCTGAAATTTCCACGAGAACGGTAGTTAAGCGCATACGAAGTTGCGGGATAAAGCTAGTTAACCATAAAATGACAATTAAGGGCCTTGTTAGGCGCTGCAATTTTGGGAGAGAGGAGGAATTTGCATGACTAATGTACTTTGTTTAATTTAATATACAGTAAATTTAAAAATAAAATATTTCCCCGATCTATTTTGTAGCCTTGCGTACTCCTCGCAGGTATTCAAAAAAGTCCTAATCGATCGAGCCGTTGGTCCCAGCAGCACCATATCGTCTGCGTAACTTAAATTATTTAGGCTTACGCTATCTATCGTGCAGCCTACAGGTTTACTGCTGAGCTCAACGATCAGATCATTTATGTATAGACTGAACAACCTAGGTGATGCAAACCCACCCTGTCGCACACCACATTGTAATCCATATTTGCTGGAAGACGAATTTCCCCACCTTACACTGTCTGCCTATCGTACCGGTGCTTGAGAAATTGTACAAGTTCCCATAGAACGCCCGCTCTCTCCAGTTTTTGCCACAGAATGTCGTACACTCCCATGTCAAAGGCCCTAGTGAGGTCGAGGAAGCAGGCGTACACGGGAGTGTGCCGGTCTGCGTAGTAGCGGACCGTTTGCTTCAGACAGAGTATCGCGCTCGGTACACAATTGCGATCTGAATCCGAACTGTGCATCGTGGAGTTCAACAAACCTTTCCAGCTCAGTGTCCATCAACCTATCCAAAACCTTCGCTACAACCGTCACTTGTTATGGTCAGCGAGGTTTCCAGTTTTATTTTTCACGATGGGAACTAAAGGGTCCGCCAATAGGGACGCGCGAAGTTTGCCGGAAGGGTGTGGCCATGTTGTTCGAGGTAGAGCTGTCAAAGTTGCTGTCATTTGTTCAGTATATAACCCCAAATCACCATGGCAAGTTTGAGTGTCGAGCAGCACGTGCAAATTATTAAATTGCTTTACGAAAATGGGTCATCAGTTCGAGCAACGTTCCGCGCACTTCGCCCATTTTACGGTCGCGATGATCGGCCTGTAGAGTCGACTATCCGTCGATTGGTGGGCAAATTCGAGTCGACTGGTTCAGTAAACAACCAGCCAACACTGACACGTCGACGAAACGCCCGATCGAACGAAAATATCGCTGCTGTCCGTGAGAGTGTGCGCGAGAACCCGAGGCACTACTTTTTCGAAAACGAAGCTGGGGCGGCCATAACCGTCAATGGGGAGCGCTACAGGTCGATGATAACCAACTTCTTTTGGCCTAAACTGGATGATATGGACACGGACGACATGTGGTTCCAGCAGGACGGCGCCACGTGCCACACAGCCCATGCCACAATGGACATTCTGCACGAGCGATTTCCGGACATGGTCATTTCGCGCGGAGGCGATATCAACTGGCCACCGAGATCGTGCGATTTAACGTCTTTAGACTTTTTTCTCTAAACACCGATGACCTCAAAGTCAACGTACGCAACGCCATCGCTCAAATTGAGGCCGATATGTGCTCTAAAGTCATCAAAAATTGGACCTCCCGGATCCGGGCTACCAAACGGAGCCGCGGTGGTCATTTGAACGATGTTATCTTCCATACTTAATGGGGTCGAATACCCTTTCGAATGAAAAATAAATTTCGCTTCTACCTCACACACAACTTGTTTTATTCAATTTTAAAGTTCACGCGCCCTTATTGGCGGACCCTTTATTATGGTTTTAAGAATTTCCTTTGGAAGGTAGGAGTGGCTTATACACAAAGTGTAAAATGTTGCTAAGACTCGCGGCAGGTGAACACCTGCGCACTTAAGGTGCTCAATGCTCAAGACGTCATGACCCGCTGACTTTCTCCTTTCATTTTCTTAATAGTTATGGCCACGGAGGAAATATATAGAGGAGTTGCTTGACTCAAGTCAATCCTACGGGCAGTGTGCGGGAGGCGTAAGCGGTTGGTTATGGCCAATCATAGCAAAACAGGCGATGGCATTAGTCACCTAGTAGCGAGTAGAGTAAAAACCGTTTGAAACATGAGGTTAAAATATTCAAATGATCATCAAAAAAGTTCAGCTATACTTTACTAAGTGGCTCTAGTTTTTTAACAAAATTTCATACTTTCCAAATCTGTAAGAAAAAACCACTAAATAAAAGTATTTCTACTTGACGCTAGATAGCGCCACATTTTTTCGCGGCATAAAAATCTCCTAGGCAACAAATAACAATCTGGAATTTTTGACATACATAATTGGAAAACAATCAATTTGTAAAAATTAATTATGAATGAAATTATCTTCATCGTTAGTTAATTTGATTTGGATTGCCAATGTAATTCCTTTACAAAAGTAGAGAAAACTTAATTTTACATCGAAAAACAATGGACGATTTAATGGTTTTAAACATTTACGCATGTACATACTTCACAGAAGTCAGCGTCGAACCATAGAGAAATATTTTACTTGGGAATAGAGAGCCCTCTTGCAGATTTTTTGGGATCCCATTTGCTACTAACGCTAACTATAAATCGGCCCCAAACTGATGTATCTATATGTAGATCTCCGTATAGCTACGCACATATATGTAGGCAATGGGCCGTATTCGACATTGCATTCTCTAATTTAAAGTCCTTCTCAAGTCTAATTCGAAGACTTCCAACTCAAAATTTTCTAAGAAATATTGATTTTGAAGTCTTCGACTTTATGGAATATAAAAATCACTATGAAACTCAGGAATAAACACTAAACAGCAACAAAAACTACATACACGCGCGTACGCAGATAGCAGTCGCCATATTGTGTTGTGGTGGTGGTTTGCAGCTAAACAAACACACCTGACGTTGACAAGGCTTCATTCATAGCTTGAAATTCATTCAAATTTTGTTTTGAAAATAAAAATATACGAATTTACACCAGCGCACTAAAATATACAAAAACCACATTTGAAAAACCAGTTTGCATTTATTTACAAAACAAAGTAATTCTTTTTTTCATAATATAATGAATGTGAGAAGTAGCGTCATCTATCGTCAAATAGAATTACTATAAAAGTTCAGGGCCTTCCGTTAGTTAGAGCCACTGTCTTTGAAGAAACTGAGCTAACAAGCAAATGTCCCCCCCCTGCGTCGAACTGACGCCTGTGCCTCTAGTGCGGAATAGCTTGAACTATTGATGCTGTGACGTCACGATAACCCAAATTGAAGCTGTGCATCATTTTTTTACAGCAGCTCTACTATATATCTGCTTTGTGGTTATGGCCACCTGTTTGGCAGAAAAACGAAGCGGCGGACGGCTATTGACGGCATTGTCCCTACGTACTTGTTGTGGTACAGTCAGAAGCATAGTTACTTAAAAATGGTCCTTAAACATTTCCGCGATATCATTTTCCGTACCTGAACATACTTGGGGGTTATTTTGGTAGGTATTGAGGTCCCCCTTCCCTGGAAAACGTTTGATCTACCCCCTAGTTACACCCTGTATATTGTGATTATGTATATGTAAATGTGTCATGCGTATGTATTATTAGAATTCATATGTATTTATTAGTAGTATGTAGGTATGTTTATGTAATTACGAGGGTGGATTGAAAAGTTCGCGGCCTAGTCAAGAAAACAGAATAAAGTACATACAAAAATATTTTTATTTTTTGACGTAATCTCCATTTAGCTCTATGCACTTCTTCCATCTGCTTTCCAGAGCTTCCATACCTGTTTTAAAAAAAGATTCCTCAAGGTCTTCAAAATACAGGTTAACAGAGGCTTCGACCTCTTCATTTGTTAAAAATTTCTGCCCACAGAGGTGTTTTTTCAGGTTTGGAAACAGATGAAAGTCCGAAGGTGCCAAATCAGGAGAATTAGCTGGATGTGGCAACAATTCGAAACCACAATCACGAATTTGAGCCATAGACTCGACAAACGTGTGGACTCGGGCGTTGTCCTGGTGAAACAACACTTTCTTTCTCAGTAATCCTGGGCGTTTCTGTTTAATTTCTTCACGTAAACGGCGCAGAAGGGTGCTATAGTACGCAGAGTTTATTTTTTCGCCTTTTGGAAGGTAGTCCACCATAATGACACCCTTAGCATCCCAAAAAACCGATGCCATCACCTTGCCAGCCGACAGAATTGCCTTTGCTTTTTTCGGAGTTGGTTCACCGGATTTTTTCCATTGTTTGGATTGTTGTTTTGATTCTGGGGTATAGTGGTGAACCCAGGTTTCATCCATTGTCACAAATCTGTCAAGAAAACCTTGTGGATCAGCCTCGAACATCTCCAAACAGTCGCGAGAAATCGTGAGTCGAATTCGCTTTTGCTCTACTGAAAGCAATCTGGGGACCCACCTAGCCGAAACCTTAGAAAAGCCGAGTTCATGGACAATGATGTTTTGCGTTCGTTAATATGAGATGCCTATAGTGTCTGCAATTTCTCTGATAGTCAATCTACGGTCTTTCAATATGAGATCACACACTTTATTGATGTTTTCTTCGGTCATAGACGTCATTGGCCTGCCGGAGCGAGGGTCATCTACGATGTTCTCCCGTCCACGTTTAAATTCTGCAACCCATTTTTTCACAGTGGTATAAGACGGGGCAGATTCCCCTTATATTGTTTGCATGTCATCATGGATCTCCTTTGGTGTTAATCTTTTTTTAAACAAATATTTAATCACAGCACGTTGTTCAAATTTCTCCATTAGTGAAAATTTGTTCTACACACGTATTTATATTGTTCGTAAAATTTTATTTAAACAAGATATCAAATTGAAAATTCGCGGGCTGACAATTAAATAATGACAGTTCAAAATGACGGCAGAAAAAATAACAAAAGTTTTTTTTTTAATGGCCAGGCCGCGAACTTTTCAACCAATGTAGTATTTATTGAAGTGTATTTTTATAGCTTGTGTCCCAACGCCCATCCTAATTCCCACTGTCAAGACTCGGTTGTGTGGAAGAAATCGCTCTACAGCACATGAAAATGCATACACGCCTAACTTACAGTATCGTGCTGTGCGTGATTTTGTAATGAATGAAAAAAATTAAGATTAAAATCCCGACTACTAAAAACACGCTCTAAAAAGTACGAAACAAGAAAATAGTCTCCGCTGAAATATTTATGTATTTACATCATATTGATAGAGATCTGTTCAAAGGGTACTTGCCACATGGTGTTTTATGTGCTAACGAAGTTCTTTTATTTGATACCCCACACTAAAACGTCAAGAAATTTGTTTTTAGTTCTTTACTATAATTATTACTTCACTTATTTTCGAGTATTATTTTTTACATATTTGAGCTGTGCTAAAATAGTAGTTTATGAAACTGTCACATAATACCTAGTTATGTGCAGTTTCATACACTACTTTATCTAATCTCATACACTGAAGATATTTATTCCCGCCATTATCGCGCATGCGCCAAAACGCGCCGCGCGGCCACAGAATGTAACGTAGCGCGGCGCTCGCAGGACACAGATAAAAAAATAAAATCTATGGTCTGTTATCTGTATCGAAATGAAAAAAGTTTTTATGATAACATTGTATTGTTCGAGGTAGTGTGTTATAATTTAATTTTTTAATTTCATTTCGTTATACTATTTTAAAAAGTATGTCAATATAAATTCGTTCTGAGTTTTATATTTTGAATATTATGATATGAGAGTAGATAATAGTATATTATGTAACAAGTGAGCGAAGCCTGCGGCTCGGGCTCAAATCACAGCCTCGACTGTAATTAGCAACGCTCACGAGTTACATACGACGTTTTTCAACACACTTGTGAGTAAAAGACAGACATACGAGGTCATAAAATAACAAATACATTTGATAACAAAGCTGTGAATTGTGATTGAAAAATGGCGCCGAACCTCGCGCATACGCGTAGGTTTTTTTTCCGTCAAATGTGTCAATGTCTGTATAGCATATACAGCCTATTTTAAGTGAAAATGTTTAATTTGGAGTGGTATATGCAAATATTTTAATATTTTATGACAAATGATTGTAAATTGTGAATAATGTGTTTAATATATAAATTTATTTTACTAATATAAGGCGCAAACATTTAAAAATGTATATGGATTTGAAGTGGTATAAAACCTCTTTGTTGTTTCTGAAAATATTTAGTGTATAACCCGGACCAATAAAATATGCTCTGTTTTCTCGCATGTTATTTGCACAAAGGTACAATTCAACTTTGTGGGATTCATTATATTATGCACTAGGGTATAATATATTATGCACGCGTGACTTATAGCCCAGTTTATAGTTCTAAATTCAATAGAATAAGGCTCACTTTACGA